>LR751405.1:134476-175213 GCA_902729485.2 Mus minutoides | reverse complement strand
TATAGGACTAAGGTTTAGCAGACAAGACAGGAGTGAACATTTGGAATGACATTTCATTTTTGCCTCCTTTGTTTCTATTTTTTCTTTTAATTTTTTTCTAGTTAAGAGGTCAAGCTGGTATTGTCACAAAGCATTCTCCATCTCTCCCAGCTGGGGAACTTCTGGCCAGTCCCCACAATGGTCAGACTGGCAAGACCCTGGGCTTACTTAATGGCTGTGTCCACAGATTGCAAGTCCCAAACCAAAATTTAGGGACAGTTTTGCTTGGTTTTGTTTCTTCTTTTGTGGTTTACTTTTTATCCTTTGGAGCTTTTATAATTTAACTGTGGGATTGCTATTGGCTAACACACGTGCACAATTACACATACAAATAAATCACTCGTAAGTCACTGGGTTTTAAGCAGTGCTTTATGGCCATTTTAAAATTAAATGTAAACATTTTTGTGTCTCTTTCATGTCAGTGATCACATCTGAATAAAAGGAAATCAGTAAAATGTATGATTTTTCTTTCTTTACAGATTTTAGACTTTAAATCTTTTATCATTAAATGATGTTAATGGAAGATAAGATTGTACTTTCCTTTTTTTAATGGGTATCAGCATAGTGTAGATTGGGAGAGGGGAAGCAATTACCTTTTATAGAATATATAATCTGATACCTAACAAGGAGCTCAAATATGAATTCTAAAATTCTGTTACATACTTTGCTATTATATTGTAAAAGACAGATAATCATAATTCTCCTTAAACATCTTTACATATAATAATCAAGAGAAAAATTTATCATAGAATACCATAATTCAGTCCATTTTATATATTTCATATACTAACTACTATTTAATCAGAAATGGAGAAGTACCTTTATTATGAATCTCTTTGAGATGTCAGCTCCAAATTTCTGTGGTTATTTTGTGCAAATTGTTTCCTGCAAATTATCCACACACTCACAATGTTTTCAGTTCCTTTTATCAAAGAAGGATATTATCCAAATTCTTCAACAGAAGAGCAGTCCAGCTGAGCCCAGTCACCCCATAGAACTATGAGAAATAATAAATCATAATGATTTTTATTTCATTTATTTACTCTTTCAGTCTTACATGTGGAATCCAGAATGTTGGTCATGCCAGGCAAGAACTCTACTACTGTAGTGAATTTCCAGGTACATTAAATCACTGTTTAATTTTTAAACATCAAACTTAATAGCAGATATTTAGCAAACCTAAATTTATAGATTAAAATTTATCTTTACATTTATACAAATATTTCAGTATCTATATAAGTCACTTAATGTAATTTTATCTTCCCACTGTATGTTATATGTGGTATAGATATGTAGGTGCAGGTGTGCATGCCATATAGGCCAAAGAGGGGTGTGTCAAGTGTTCCACTCAACCACCATCTGCATTATTCAATGGAGATAGCATCTCATTCTAAACCGGAGATTGTTTGACAGCAGGCAATCCCCAGATATCTTTCTGTCATCACTCTCAAGGGCACTGGAGCTCCAGGACCTCTCCTGTGCATCACCATGCTGATCCTCTTATGCTGGTTCTGAGGATTCACTCAGGTTTCACACTCACACAGCAAGTGCTGTTCCCAGCTCAGTCATCTCCCCAGAACCACAGCTGTGGTTTTCTCATCTCTTATTTTCTGATTTTCAGGTGCTCTAGGAATCATAATTGTTTATCAGTATAACATAACTTAAATGTATCTTTGCTGTGTAGCATTCCATCTAAAGAACTTTGAAAACGCAGTTGATGAGAAGCAGGAAGGGAAGGCATACCACATAAGCAAGTCGAGTTCTGGTCCCTAGTTTCAAGCAGTGAAAAAATTGTCATATGTAGTGTTTTCTGTCTTCTTGGAAATTCATAAGTGGAATACAAAGTTCTAAGAATTCCCTTGCGAATCTATATAACTATATTAAAATATGTATCTCCCCAATTTAGTATAGTACAGAACTTCATTATCACATGAGAAACTTTTTGGGAAACAGACATTCTAGACTTTTCCTAATCACATTCTTTTACCTATGCACCAGTATTATAAGTTTGGGATGCATGGGGTTCCTGAAGATTTGGTATCACAAGGAACAAATACTGTAAGAGGGAGCATCATATACTCCTTAGTAACCATGCCAGAATGGAGCAGAAGAGCTCAAACCAGCACGAATTCGAATTCAGTCTTTAAAAACAAATGGTCCCCATGAAGAAATGAAGACTGACAGAGAGTGTGTGATTAGGCAACTTTTAAGAATATGCTCAAAATGCTATATAACATGTGGTAATGCATAAAAGATATTTATATTGTGAAAAGTTGTTTCAACGGTTCTTAACAGAAGGCAGTTCTTCACTGATGATGAGGTCCCACGCGGACATACCATTTTGACCCATCAGTCTTCCAAAGAAGGAGCAAAAGTCTCCATGTGGCTACGTATTACCCAGCACTTTTGATGTGACTATAACATGAACAAGATAACTCCTTGAAGATAATTTTGGAGCTATTCATTAAAATAACAATTACATCTAATCCTCAGCCAATTATTTTTACATCTGAAAATGTGTTGATACATATCCTTTCACCTTCAAAAATATATGTGCCTGAGTTCTCACTAACCATTGTATCTTATGCCTAAATATTGGGAATGCGTTGATACCATCAATGCAGGAAACATGATTAGATAGATGACAGAGCAGCTCTCTACTCAAGAAAATTCTTTGTCTATTTACAGAAGAAAAAAATGAGCCACTGTCACATGAGATGGAACATTCATCAGGACATACTGAAAAATTCTTCATAGTAGGAGAACTAAGAAGAAATTAACATATTCAGTTAGAAGTTTTAGTGCTTTGCAAATGCAGCTTAATATTTCTCACAATACACATGTTCTCTAGGATCATCATGGTTCATCTATTCTTAGGCAACTAGATGTATTCTAAGAACTGCAGGTATACAAACTTCCCAAGCGCTTGGCAAATAATGATATATAGTTGCAGGTACACATAGTTTAAGCACATCTGACTAATACATTCAGAAGCTAGGCTTGCATGCTGTTAATAAAATCCTTTCCGACTGTCAGCTTTGTGGGTTTCTCAGGCAGCATGAGTTGGACTGACAGATGGGAATTTCCTTTTCCCTATTCTTGTCGTCAAGATTCTTCTCGTATAAACTTCCAGAGTCATCTACAACTCATAATAATTTTAATATAAGTAGTATGTGTTAGCCAGACCAGAAGTGAAATGTTTAAGTAAAATTTCACTTTAAGGATTAAGTAAAAAGCCAACACAGTCTGTTTGATGTCTTTTCACAATATTAATATGGTCCTGGGTGTGTGTGCCTTTCAAATTGTTCCAGTTATTCTACGAATCTCATCAACTATGGGAATAAAATAATAAATTCGAAATATATTCTAAAATCTATTGTAAATTCAGAATAAAAAACATCCATCACTCAGAGAAGAGCTGAAATATTACAATAGGGTTTTAACTGAGAGCATATCATGATAGATAACACTGTTAGATAAAGCAGACCGAGACAAACCTACCATGTTGCTATGTTAGTCGGCTCTGCTATGTTTATAGTATAAAATATGCAGTGTGGACCATTCTCCCCCAGACACACACACACTTTTATCCATATCCTCTCTTCCTGCTCTTGAATGGAGTGTCTTGAGAACTGCAATTAGTTTTATGAACTTACCTTGAAATTTTGTTGATAATGAGAATAATCTTGTCTGTCTGGGAGGCCTTGGTGTGGGCAGGGGATCTTGGAGGACAAAGAGCTGTCCCCAAAGGAATGCTATGATCACCCAAGTTAAAGGTAACATGAAAAGGAAAGATAGGAATCTGGCTGAAAAAAGTGAGATGAAGGGGTTGGTGGTCTTAAAAACCTAGCAGAGTTGGGATTCTGTTCTTGTGGCTCGTGGGAGACTATACCAATGCCTGGCAAACATGGAGGTGGAAGCTCACAGTCAGCTATTAGATGGAACACAGGGTTTCCAAGGAAGGAGCTAGAGAAAGTACCCAAGGAGCTGAAGGGGTCTTCAACCCTATAGGTGGAAGAATAACATGAACTAACTAGTACCCACTGAGCTCATGTCTCTAGCTGCATATATAGAAGAGGATGGCCTAGTTGGCCATCATTGGGAAGAGAGGCCCCTTGGTCATGCAGACTTTATATGCCCCATTACAGGGGAAAGCCAGGGCAAAGATGTGGGAACGGGTGGGTAGGGGAGCAGGGCAGGGAGGGGGGGAGGGTATAGGGAACTTTCTGGATAACACTTGAAATGTAAATGAAGAAAATATCTAATAAAAGTTGGAAAAAAACCTAGCAGAAAATTAGTTCCTAAATCAAAGCACCTAGAAGAAGCCACACCTTGGTGAGCTCTGGGACCAATACTAAGCTGCCAGTCTTACAGAGTCATCTCCTCGGTTGACCTTCCCTCCTCTCCGATGACCTTAGCTTGTATGATATTGGCAAAAATCTAGCCAGCACAATGTAATAGGTTGTTCACTTTTTTTACAAAACAAAAAATGGGAAATTCCTATCAGTCAAATTTACTCCCTAGGATAACATTTCTAGACTCCACGTAGAAAAACAGACGGCAAGAAACAGCTATCATCGTTGGGCAGATGACTGAAAATGATCCATTCATCAGACACATTTTCTAGAACAAACTGAAGATATAACATTAAAATGATTCAATGGGAGGTGCTCCGAATAGAGCGAGTCTAGGCTGCCTCCCGTCACCCCCATTCATCCATCAGCTATCAGCTCTTTTTTTTAAAATTTATCCTCATGTATTGATCGCATTTGACTGTAGCTTCCTGTCTCTCCCTCTGCTACTCGCCTCCTCCATCCCTCTGCTTCTCCCTCCCAATCCACTACTCCTCTGTTCCCCTTCATAACAGAGCAGGCTTCCCAGGGATACCAACCGAACATGGCCTATTCAGTTGCCATTAGATAATTACCTCCCCTCATATTTAAGGCTGGAGGAGGCAACTGGGAAGGAGGACAAGGGTCCCCCAATCAGGCCATAGTATCAGAAATAGCCACTGCTCCCTCTGTTAGGAGTCCCACAAAAACAGCAAGCTACACAGCAATAACATATATCCAGAGGGCCTAGGTTAGACCCATGCAGGTTCCCGATGGTCAGTTCAGTCTCAGTCCCTATGAGTCTAGTTTAGTTGAGTCTGTGAGTTTTCTGTGTGCTCCGATGGAAACGCTGTCTGCACATGGAAGGGCCTTGAAAATTATAGATGGTAAAATTCTTAAATAATTCTAATTTCTAGGGCTTGGTTTTCTCAACTATAACCTGAATCAATTGGATTGGGTGATGGCTAATGAAACCCACAGCCCTAAAATATTTTATATACTTCTAGATAACGCTCAACATGATCCCTATGGCCCAGACACTACCAGGTCAAGACTCTGAAGTTTCTCAGATATGTTTGTCACAAAAAAAAAAAAAAAATGGAAAATAAACCCAGATTTAGAACAGCCACCTTACAAACAATTTTGCTTTTAGGTTATCATATTAAAGGCGTCCTATCTTACTCATTGGTCTTTGTACACATACCTGCTTGCTGGATGCTTCAGATGTGTATCTGTGAAATACAGATTGTAGGGTCACACTTGTAGCAAAACATAAGTGAAAGAATAACTGTTCATGTGTTTTTATTTTTCTCCTGGGTGTTTGAATAGTTCATATATCAACCTGGCTTCCATTCTTTCTCCTTTGAAGCCATATTTATTTTTGTTGAAATTATTTTCTGCTTTGTATGAAAATACACTTTATTAAGGATTAATACAACTTAGGGGTTCAGCTTTAATGAAATCCTAAAGCAAAGGGGGAAAAGGGGAAAGTTAAATCCAGTGTGATTTACTTCAAAAGCACAGGCCAGGGGTCACAGTCCTCAGTGAAATCCTTCTCACCATTCCCTTTTAACTTCTGAACCACTTAACTGGCCACTGGGCCACTTCACACTATTCATATTAAGTGTGAACTGTAACGATTCCCTTGCTTGTGTTAGTCTCCCTCCTCTTCCTCTCTACTCCAATCTGATCCTATCCTCCATCTCCTCAATCCTCATATCTATCATTTCTACACATTTATTGTTCCTTTTGGATTTTCAGATGCAGAGTATTGGAGCCCAACTGCCCAGGGTCAAGTCTTCAATGCAATCTGGTGGACAAATACGCGACTTGACCTTTTTTCCACAGCTGCCTCTACACTGGCAAGCTGTGGATGCATTTAATCACAGTAACAACCTCAATACATAGTTTCAAATATTTTATTATTTATTTATTTATTTATTTATTTATTTATACAATATTTTCAAGACATTTAAATGATTTTTAAGTCATAAATGCCACAGTGAGGTAGCGTTGTTGTTACTCAGACTAGAACAGAGATGTCTTTACTTGCTCTCCCAGCTCATCTCCACATATATGGATAGAGAACAAGGTAAAGAAGGAGGATGAAGGAATGGTGTAAACCTAACACCTTCCCCAAAGCCTCTCTTGTTGCCTCCTGTTGGGTGCCGCTGACCTATAAAGAGAGACATTTTCAACATCTGCCTTCACCAAAGATGCTTGAAGGAGATGGTTGTAACTCACAGCCGTGTGTGCATCTCAGCACTGACTCCTGCTATCACCTGTGTTAAAATATCACAATATTTCATGGTTTAATTGAAGCACTCTGGCGTCCAGAGTTATTTTTATAGTCAACTTGAGATGACATGTGATATTTCAGATTCACAGAAGCTGCGAGTCAGAAATTCTGTCTCTCGTTATAGTTATAATTTTAACATGTGCTAACATGTGATATCCTTAGATCATGTGACCTGCAGTTATTTCTGAAACGAGTGTTTGAAACACCAAACTTCTGTCATGGTAGTAACACTTTATGCTAAATGAAAGCAACACTTTGGTTTCTCATACTTTCTCTCTCTCTCTCTCTCTCTCTCTCTCTCTCTCTCTCTCTCTCTCTCTCTCTCTTCTGGTACCACATGTCTTAATAAAAAGCAGCCATGCTAATGTTTTTCAGATGTCTTCAACAAACCCAGAGGTATTTAACTAAAATAAGCAAATATTAGGTGAAATGGGCTTAGCAGTCTTTACAAGGCTATTTATAAAATGCTGATCAGCAGCAAGGAAACAAAGAGAATTGATTTTGAGGGAAGAAAGTCCAACCTATTTTAAAGCTCCCCGAATATGAGAAGAATAGATTCCTTCAAAGTCTAGGTAGTATTTAGAAAGCAGAGAAAGTGTGAACCTTCTAAGAAGGAGGCCCAAAGATCCTTTTAAGTGATGTGAGCAGGGAAGCTCTTAAAAAGAGGCTAATTAGCTGTTTGATGTACTTGACAGAGAAAGATGTGTGCAAGCAGAGAGAAAAGACTGCAAACATAGATAACCCTCATTGCATTATTGTCCAAAACTTTAATTAATTTCTTGAGGACTATCTTTTCCATAATTTAAAATGGTTTCCAAGATGTACAACTAACCAGTTCAGATGTTTCCTTAACTAATCACTTGCACTGTGGGGGGCTGAAAAGGATAGAGCAGACTGTACATTCCTACAGACAGCCAAGAATTACTTTTCTAGGATCTGGCTTTTGTTCTTCCTTTGTTTGCACAATGGCATTGAGAAGTGTGTGACTTGATTTCACTAATGTGCAGCCCAGACCCCAAAAAGCCACAATGGAGTTCCCTGAACACAGAAGGCATAGCTTGAAAATGGGCTTTTACCTTTTGCATCCTAAGAGAAGCAAATAAAGGTTAGATGTTAATCAAGAAAATGTATTTTTATACTTCAAAATACTACAAGCATGTCTTTTAGAAAATTTCTGAGATTATATGTCTATAGAAGATATGGTTCCCAATAGCAAAACACTGGAGACAGATAAGGGACAATGATTTTTTAATTAAATTACATATATTATATATTAAAATTATAATAGTTACAACAGCAAGTAAGACATTGATATACAGTTAATTTGAAGTTTCCATTTATTTCAGTTATTCACACATGTACTGTATTTTCCTGACTTTGCCTATTTTCCTTATTATTTTTCTTTTGTTTTGACATTTAATGACAGTCATTACTTGAAGACTCATTCTGCTGCCATATTTTGGGAACTGGTTAAAAAGTATCAATAATTTTTTAAAAAAATGACAAAATCAAAAACTCCTAAAATAGTTAGATAAGACATATGAGTACAAAAAATCTTAAAAATCACCCATGACTTTAGGATAAGTCAGAGATGACGTAAGCTGTGTGTGTTTTCCCTCCTCTCATTCTCTGTATGTTTGTGTGTAAGAGCACCTGTGATACAGTTCTCTCATTCGATCAATAAATATGACTTAAGGACTTCCTAGGTGGCCTGGCTGCTGTGGGGGAGCGGGGTGGAGGGGGGGAGAGAAACACATAAACCCTCTTGTGCAGAGCTCCCATGATCCTTGGGGTGAGAGGATTAATAAACAGGATAAATAAGGAACTTAAATATTGCGATGCTGGAAAGAAGTTCAGTGGAAGGAGAGGAAGGCTTTGATCAGGGACTAGCAGGACAGCTCTTGCACAGGACACCCACTCTAGTTGCTGAGCTGTGGCACCAGACACCCACTCTAGTTGCTGAGCTGTGGCTACGCTGCCGTGTAGAGAGGGTAGAAAAACGGAGTGACGTTGGAAGGTACATCAAAGTGCTTCCGCTAAGAGACAACAACTCTATTAAGGGATTCAGCCACCACTGGGCAGGAACTGGAAGAACTATGAGTAAAAAAACGGTTAATATCAATTAATTATTTTATGTATTTACATTCCAAATGGCGCCCCCTCCTGGTCCTCTCCCAGAGTTCTTACACATATCTGCCCTCCCCTTCACCTCTGAATGGGTGACAGCGCCCCCTCCCAACCCTGGCCCATGTATCCCCCACCCTGGGGCATCAAGTCTCTATAGGATTAGGCACATCCTCTCCCACTGAAGCCAGACGTGGCAGCCCTCTGCTACTAATGTGCAGAGAACAGGGATGGGAGATTCTAACCAGCCTATGTATTCTCTTTGGTTGGTGGCTCCGTCTCTTGGAGCTCTCAGGGGTCCAGGTTCATTGGCACTGTTGGTCTTCCTATGGGGTTGCCATCCCTTCAGTTCCTTCAATGCTTCCCCTAACTCTTGCATAAAATAATTAATTAATAAAAACCACACCCACACAACTATTGCATAGAGGGGACTTTGACATAATGCTACACATAGTTTGTGAGCTTTATTGGAACTCTGTATCAACTGAAAAAGTGAATAATTGGGGAAATTTAAAACAAAACAAAACAAAACAAAAACCAATCAAAAAACCCACAATTGGTTTTGGTTGTTAATATCTATATTAATGTATTTCCATGTATGTGTGTGTGTGTGTGAGTGTGTGTGTGTGTGTGTGAGTGTGTGTGTGTGTGTGTGTGTGTGTGTGTGTGTGTGTGTGCGCGTGTGTGTGTATGTATCTCCCAGGGCACCATAAATGCTACTGTCAAGATTCTGGGCTTCACACCACTTCACAGGAAGAACACCTAACACCGGTAGAGAGTGATGAAAGGATTGCCCTGAGTATCTTACTCCCAGCAGAATGGAGAAGGATTAGAAGCAGACCCTTCATCAGGATTGTACAATCTCAGCAGGCTCCTCTTGAAGGGCTGTTTCATAGCACAGTCTTACAAGAAGTTGTGCAAGCACCAACAGCCTGTGCACAGGCAGGGTGAATATTCAGGGTGAGTATGCTTGCCCCAGTCTCACTGGCCAAAAATAAGACTCCCTCTTAAAACAGTATTGCAAGTCAATATGATAAACCTTTCAAACACACATGTGTTTTTAAATCTAAAGTATAGATATTTTTACAAAAGAAGAGGCCTTTGAATACTTTCAGAGGAAAGTCTTGTGACCAAAAGATAATGTCTGCTTGATAAAGTGGAGTTTTCTTAGGTCACCCATGGCCCTACTGCAAGGATTCTATTGAGATAGCTGAAAGACATCATGAGATTCTAAAGGGGACTGTGGTAACATTTGGAAAGATGTTTCTAGAGGCAAAATGGACCCGATAGGCAGAAGGCTGGTTATGTTGTATCCTAGATACAAAAATGATAGAAATCCAAGTGTGACTTGAAATTACAACAGGCCAAACTATATACATGTAGCAATGTAACAAACATGCATGGTGCAGAGCTAAGCAGCCATTTAGAAATGATTCTGGTAGAGGACAGCATAACCCTGGGAAATCCTAGGAGCACCGAAGTCTCTTTAGCAGCAAGAGGCTGAGTGCATTAAAGTCGCAATTTATTTGATGGGCCATTGATATCTGGCAGGCTGGTGACAGCCTTGTTGCCAAGAAAGCACAGTTCCAGTCTCGGCTTGTGATTTTAAAAACTTCACTAGGGGAAAAATTACAGCCCGAAGCAGCAAGGGCATAGCCTACGGCACAAAATGCCGATAACTAAGTCCCAGGGAAAACTGATTTGTGGCTGCTGATCACATGTACCGAGAGCCCCTGCTATTGACTTGCTCTGGTTCATCGGGATGTAGATCTATCTTGGCTAACAAGAAAGCATGAGAGGTCTTCATTTAGCCACTGAGCCCTGTCTCGAGGGACTGTGTGCAGCTGTCTTTACCTTCCTACCAATCAACACATCAAAACTGCAGAATATATTTTCACTTTCAAAAAAAAAAAAAAAAAAAAAGATGCAAACTGCAAGTGAGATAAAGTTGCCAAAGTGGACTTGAAAGGGGGTGAATGATTACAGCGTGGCTCCAGATATGAAGAATAAATCATGTGTGCCCAGCCAGAATTTTCTTATGTGTGTCAACAAGAAAGATAACTGAGTCTGTAGCCACAAGGCATCCCCACCATATTAATTTAGCTGGAAGGGATTAAAACCATTTACACTGGATTTCTTACTTGAATTATTCTAAGCAGCACACTTCCACAGGATTTCTCACTGAAGATAGCTGAGTATAATGAAATTAGAATATTCATCTTAGTAACCCTCAAATAATTACTTTGCATGGTTTTCTTTTTTTTTCCTCCTTCACTCAATCCATATAGATTAAGGCAAAAATTCATTTCTTTTTCTTTTTTTTTTTCAATTAATTTCAACAAGTTTGTCCTTCCCTGAGAATATGGAACTCCACTGGAAATAAACTCAGTTTCCTCCGATGATCAGTTATTTTGACATTGATTCTAATGTCATCAAGACCTGTCCCCCAGATGTTTTCCAGGAAGACTCCCTCGCAAAAGGTCATCACCGCTGTTTCCCTTGCTTTCGAGGATCATTTAGGTTCCGCGCTCTTGCTTTGGGATGTGTGCAGGTGCAAGAAAAAGAGAGAAGGTTACCCTTCCCTAAGCTCTATTTAATTCTCTAAAATGACTGAAAGGTCACAGTGTGTGTGTGTGGGGGGGGGTGAAGCTCTGTATGCATTTCAAGGAAAAGAGAAAAAAAAAAAGTGAGTGCTTTCGCTTTAAATTCCAGGTGGCCCAGGATGACTGGAATGTGTGGTTTGAACTTCTTCCCTTTCTGGTTAGTCTGGAGGGAGATGCCACTATGATTTACTGGAGTAACTGCACTGGCTCCTTAGGGGCTGTAGGCAGGGCAGGTGTTGGGTGGCTGCATCCTTTCGGGCAGCTTAAGGGGCTGGGCTACTTATGGGGAGCCCATGATGGGGGTTCTGACCTGACTCCCAAACCCCCAGTCTTTACAGGATTTCTACCTAGATCCATGAAAAGATTAGCATGCTCTCTCCTTTACACGTTGGCACATCCAGAGCCATATGCCAACAGGCACACAAAGTATACTTGCACTGTCTCCTACATTTAAAATACAGGCAGGTTAGTTTTATTGACCAGAATGTCACAGGAGCAGGTGACATTACGATAGACCAAAACTCACCTCCAGATTCAACACACAAGACTTGAAACCTGAACTTCAATTTGGAAAGTTCCTTAATCCTCTTCCACATAGTTTTATATTTCAATGTAATCTCCAGGTCTCATGTCATCTTTTATTAAGAATATTAGTTAATGGCTTTCAAGCCCATTCATTCCACAGAGGTTCCAAAAGAAGGCTGAAAGAATGTCGGATCTCCCCGCAAAGGACCAGACAACGCATAAACTAAACTTTCAAGACAAGCCATGTTACATACCTCTGTAACATCCGGATTAGAGTATGACAGTGCCTACCTCCTGGGGCAATGCTTACAGACCACCCAGGAAGCTGCCACAGCCTGTGGGCTGAAGAATGAAGGACCTGCTGAGGTTGTGCCTGAGCTCTAGCAGGAACCTGTATATTTACAGCATAATTGAAAATGTGAACACTGAAATGCAAATATTTGACTTCTCTGACCACTGACTCCTTTGGAGGCAGGTTTTCACCTCCCGTGTCCTCCTTGCTTGATTGGTACATGTGTCAACTTGGCCCTGTGTGTGTTCACCTACACAAGCAACTCAGCAGCCTCCACAGGGGTCTTTTTTATTGGATGCAATCCCTGAAAAATCAAAATCCCCAGAGTTAGCACATCAATGATCATGTAAGGCACAGACTCAGTTTATTTCTAATTTTTAGTGAATACATAAAATAACATTTAATAAAACATCTGACAAAGTTTTCAGATATACCTACATGGCTGCTTCTGAGTCACTTTGAAAAGGTCAAAAAAAACAAAGGGTTTGAAGAAAATGATAAAGTGTACATGTTTCTCTAATAAGTTGTAGGGTCAGCTCTATAGAAGATAGAGACTAGACTCAACATTGGGAAAAAGGAAGCTGGCTTATTTTGTTATCACAAAAAAAATCTATGATTACCTAATGCCATCAAAGTTTCACTAAAAATCCCAGTGCTCTATCTACAGGAAACTGACCCTTATAAGCTGAACTTGCCGACATCCATGCTGAGGTACAATTTTAGTGCCTGCCTTGCATAGGACACAGTCAACATTCCTCATCTTTAAGAAGACAAATTGAGATGGAAATGAATTTGGAAACTGAGGTTTCACAGGCGCAGGGCAGCAGTCAGAAAGTGTTTCTTGAGCACCTGCAAAGCTGGGGATCAGCTCCCAGCTTCACCTTCACAAGATCAAAAGAACCCAATCAGGTTTCCCTAGTAGAATAAAAAATATGTATCTTTATAAGATGAATCAAGCTGATTAAAACTGCATTGTAACCCTCAGAGATACTTTTAATGTAAACTACAGATCATGTATTCAACGTGAAGCTTTTGGGAGTAGCATCAGTCTGCTGAGATGGAGGTTAAAAGGAGTTGTCTTGTGCTGAGGAAGACACTGATGACAAAATTAGCCTTCAAGAATCAAAGACAGAGCTCTTGTTTGTGTGCTTTGAGACAGAATATAGGATCGGTTAAGGAGAGCAATGTCTCAGCGACTATTCTACCTTTGCACAATTTACTCACAAGTAGAGCAACACTGTTTGGATAAAGTTAGATAGGCATGTTATTTTGGATTGGATGAAAGAAGTGTATAGAGTACTGAAAGATTATTGAGACAAAGAAATGTTAATGTGCACTAATGAACAAAGGAAACAAGGTTCAGTACTTCTCCACTCTGAGATCCCAAACCACCACCCTGTACTGACAGGCAATCATCCTGCCTTGCTGGGTTTTCTCTCAGACTCTTGGGCATGGAACAAACGGAACCATTTGAAGGTGAGAGGGGAAACTATGGGAGCCTAAACAAGAGAGAATGCCTCCGCCCAAGCAAATAAGTCCTTAGTCTATCTGCAAATAGCTCCTGGCTCTCTCCAATACATCCCTTCTCCACAGAGAGCAGCTTATTTCATTTCACCTTCAACTTAAAAAAAAATATGATAATGCAACATGCAACTACAATCCAGCTAACAATGTTAACATTGACAAAATATATTTTCAAACATTTTCTCAAATGTTTATATATAATTATCAATGAGCATTTTGCCTATTTCCTACTTCCAGATGGAAATATGGAGTTTGTTTTCAAAAGACAAATGTTGTAAACCATGTGCCTCGTTTTTCACATATGGTATAGAATACTGATTTACTGATTTTGACTTTAATGTATATGCAAATAACCTGATTGCTATCCCAAGTCTGACCTTTGATTGAAATAGATTCACAATAATCAATTTTGACTTTGAGAAAACTGCTAAAAGTTGAATTCTTACTTTTCTAGTTCATGAAATGGGGATGATATAACCCATCACAGAGAGTTGTTCTGAAGATCAGGAGACACTCAGCAACTTTGGCATACCGTAGGCATTTGTAACTGATTATGTTACACTGTAGAGATTTAGGAAGAAAATAAAATGTACTGGGCTGAAAAAAATTTAGCTGTAAGGATTCAGAAGACATTTTAAGCTCTTCACATATTTTGCACGGCCACTATCAACACTCAGTCACTCTAATTCAATGTAGTTCTAAGTCCTGGCTTCAAAATAAGGTTTTAAAAGAAATTATAGACTTATAGTTTAGAAAACATCTCTATTGTAAACAAATGGCAAACAAAGAGAAGACTGTGGTTATTTGAAAATATGGGTGTTTTCTCCTTGTGTGTGAAATTGAGCTATGACTAGATAGGCATCCATTTCAACCACTTATATTATTTTTAGGCAAATTAAAAATATCATTTGAGCATAGACTTTCCATATAAAGGGAAAGGCTAAAATGACTCTTCTTTTATTGTCTTTTAAAATAATAAACTAGGGCTGTTGTTATTACTCTTCTTTTCAAAAAGTAATGGATCGAAGTAGATTTTCTAAACTATTTTTGTTAAGTTTTCAAATGACAATAGTTTCTGCTACTCATATAAAGCAGCAAGGAAATGCTCAGGTGTGAAGAAACAGTTGATGGAACACCTGTGCTTTTAGTGTTTGCTCCATGAAGTCAGGGGGAGAAGGGAGTCAGGCGTTATGGGAGGAGCAGGAACAGTTGTGATGTGATGAGATTAGGGATAGGAGATTCCTCTCACACCATCTTGGCCAGAAGAAGTAAAGCTCACTGTAACAACCTTTCCCTTGTGTGCTGTTCCATCTCTGCTAGAGCCCTGCAATTTGAGTTGAATTAGACTCTTCAAGAAGTGACCTGAGGAATAAAGGAAAGGGAAGCCCCTGCTTTTGTTCCTTCTGAAAGTATTTAGCTATTTACCAAGCAGGAAATAGATAGATGATAGATTAGATAGATAGATAGATAGATAGATAGATAGATAGATAGATAGATAGATAGAAAGATGGATGGATAGATAGATAGATAGATAGATAGATAGATAGATAGAAAGATGGATGGATAAATAGATAGATAGATAGATAGATAGATAGATAGATAGATAGATAGATAGATAGATAGATAATAGGTAGATGATAGATTAAATAGATAGATTAGATTAATTGATAAATAGATAGATTAGATAGATAGATAGATAGATAGATGATAAATTTGATTGATTGATAAATAGATGATAGATTAGATAGATAGATAGATAGATAGATAGATAGATAGATAGATAGATAGATAGATGATAGATAGATAGAGATAGACATATGCATAGATACATAGATGCATAGATACATAGATATATAGATACATAAATATATAGATACATAGATACATAAATATATGGATAGATAATGTGGTGGTTTAAATATTCTTAGCCCAGGGAGTGAGTGGCACTATTAGGAGGTATGGCCTTGTTGGAGTAGGTGTGGTCTTGTTGGAGGAAGTGTGTAACTTAGGGGATGGCCTTTAAGACCCTTTTCCTATCCACATGGGAGACAGTCTTCTCCTGTCTGCCTTTGGATGAAGATGTAGAACTCCCAGCTCCTCCAATCTCCTGCCTGCCTAGATGCTGCCATGCTCCCACCTTCATGATAATGGACTGAACCTCTGAACCTGTGGGCCAGCCTCAGTTCAATGTTTTCCTTTATAATAATTGCCTCTCTCATAGTGAGTCATAGTGTCTATTCACAGCAGTAAAACTGTAACTAAGACAGACAGACAGACAGACAGACAGCTGATAGATAGATAGATAGATAGATAGATAGATAGATAGATGATAGAAAAGTGATTGATAGGTTGATAATAGGTGTGAAGATACAGAGGTATTACTGAGGAATATGTTTATGTATGCTTGCATGCATATTTGTATAACATTCTGCTTTCAAAAACTGTTTTTTAAAAATCCAAATGTACAATAAAACCACCCATCCTATCACACACAAACTGCAGTCAGTAGCTGTGCTTCAGACCACAAATCACAGTGGAAACCAGATTCTATCTGTCTGTATAACCCACAAAATTCCTTTTTAACTCAACACTGTTAGAAACATTCTACCCCAGATTTGAAAGGATTTCCCTATTATTTTCTACCCCTAAAAGATTAAGTATTAAATAATGACCCCCAAATAGATAACTGCCTTGTTTGTTAAGAAGAGCTGTCTTACACTTTCCTAACATTAAAGCCAGATTTCACGGTCACAGGAAAACAAAACACACATAATGGAGTGGTTATTAATTCAATAAATCCAGCAACTCTCATGCTTTCTGGGTAAAAGGCAAAGTTAAAAGCAGCTGTTCATTGAGGACATATGGGACACGGCCAGGGGAAGGGAGCTGCCTGCCACATCATCTACCACTTTTAAGGCTGACTGCACTCAATTTCTTAGACAATCTACACACCATTTTCAGTTCTGTACCTTCATAATTTATCACAACAATACCTCAAGTGCACGGCTCGGAGGGGAAAATGAAAGCAATTTACAGTATCGAGATGAAAGCATCTGTGTGAAGAGAGAAGACCTACTATGTAAATCATATCCACGGCTTCCAGGAATGTTGACATAATATTCTGGAATTAATTTTTTCCAGCATTCCTATGTAGGTCACACAAAGGTAAGTCTAGTTTCTCCTCTCTCCCTCTTATATCTGGAGTTGTTTATCAATATGTTAAAGAGGAAATTGATTTTACCTCTCCCTTCTACAGCGACAATAAGAACCGTATGTATAAAGCCTACCAAAACAATGAAAGGAATCACTTGAAACATTAGTGTGCGATCTTTATATATGTTTCCCAGTTAAAGGTCATAGGAAGACAGCAAT
The DNA here is from genome assembly GCA_902729485.2 of Mus minutoides. Lineage (NCBI taxonomy): Eukaryota > Metazoa > Chordata > Mammalia > Rodentia > Muridae > Mus > Mus minutoides. Next base: position 158,104 of record LR751405.1, on the reverse strand, counting down.
AAAAAAATATAGAATCACATTCAAATAAGGAATAGCAGTCTATTTCAAATAACAGACTGGATTACTGTAAACTAACCTCATTGTGTCTTCCTTTAAATTATGTCCCTAAAATCTGCCTCAGATTTATATCAGAAAATTTCATTGATGACAAACACCTTACTATGGAACAAATCAAGGCATGAAATTTGTATCTTATTATATAGCGCAGATTCCACATGGGAGCCTGCATTGGATTCTAATGAGAAGAGTACACTGGTATTGTCATCAGAAGGTCAGCAACTCATTAAAGTCACCCTTTCAGCACCGTTTGTCTTCTCTCTCCTGCTGTCTTAATCTTTGCAGAGCTGGTTGAAGCAAAGGAAGGATGAGAAGTTAGAAGACAGTAACAACTGCCAAATGAAGAACAGTGTTTCAGGACCAAATGTAAGAAAAATTCGGGATGCATCAGAACTTTCTGAAGGTCATTAGTGATACATAGTGAGATCTAAATTTTCAGATGCCATATAAGGTAGAATCAAGCCCTTTAATATCGGTAAGGAAAGAAAGAGTGAGCACTTATTGCTGAAAACCTTGTCAGTTAAAACTTCACTTGCACTGAAATCAGAATAAAGGATTCTCTAGATCTTTTCTATTTCCTCAAATACCTTGATTAGTGCAGGCGACATGAAAACTGCAAATATCAAGACTCACTCTTTGTTCTAACAATTAGGAATCAGCATGATCTGCACTTCTAGTTGCTTCAATTGTTTTTAAGGTGTGAATTGTGTATTCATGTCTCTCATGTCTGATCCATCTCAAAGGAGATGCACAAGAAATATTTGTAATGTCATTGCCAAATTTTTGGTCTGTTACTTGTATTCCAAATAATTCCCTGCCTCTCTTTAACTTGTCAATGTTTCTTCCAAGTGATTAAGGATCATTATCTTATTTATTCCTCAGGAAAAATTTTCATTATGTGATTATTACATTGTACAGAGATAAGAGTTATTGTTATAATTATTAAAAATATTTTGCATTTCAGAGAATCAAGGTACGGAAAGGTTCAGTGCCTTGTTTGATGTTTGTAGCAGAACAGCTGTGAAACCAGATTTGTCTTTCCCAGATTTTATATTCTCAGCTACCAAGTATATTATTATTATCATTATAGTTTTCACCTCTCTGTTTTATGAGTTTTTCCCTTCCATCTTCCTACCTATAGAAATGTTCTTTACATCATGATTAAATATGATGTCATTTTCTTTCAGGTTATTTCTTTACATTTATTTGTTTATCTGCCAATCAATTATTTTAATGTAAAGCAATCTTATTTTCTTATGCACTCAACTCATCCAAGATTGTTTATTTAATAATTTGCCTTTTCCTAATCTATTAGGAATCCTAGCTTTGCAGCACTTGTGACTCAATAGGTTTGGATTCCACGGTTTTAATGATCTGACTAAAAACATGATAGAGGTCACCCATTCATATGCTTTCAAACATTTCCATATTTAGTTCACCTGTACTTTTCCATATACACTTCATCACTTCTTGGAAAATGTGTAAGGAACATTCGATAGAAAGAAATTTTACTGTTTACAGGTTAATTCAAAAGAAGGTATCTTTCCTCATAAACAAATACTGATGATAATTACATGCTCAGTTGGTTTAGAGGGTCTTGTTGCTCTGGTATTCTCCATCACATCTGGTTCTTTCTGCTCCTTCTTCCACACAGTTCTCCAAGCTCTGAAGAGAGTAACTTAATGGAGACACTTCATTAGAAGTGTGTTCCATGACATATATATATATATATATATATATATATATATATATATATATATATATATATATGTATATCTGGTTGGAAATCTTTATATTTGTTCCCATTTGCCTCAGGAGGAAGCATCTCTGAAGATGGCTGACTGAGAATGGTGGGATATTATTCGGAGTCATTTTATTGTTATTTTTAAATTATTTTTTCAGGCCAGTAGCATTTGTGTCTCTGGTCTATCTAGCCTCTGTTTCTTGGGCACCTAAGAAGTATCATGCATGGGTTCCATCTCATGGAGTGGGCTTTAAGTCAAATCAGACATTGACTGGTTGCTCCCACGAACATTATGTCATGATTACCCTAGCATATTTTGCAGGCAGGACAGATTGTAGATCAAATATTTTGTACCACCCTGAGTGTGCCCATCTAGTCTATTTAGATTCTGGTAGATACTTATTATTTGTTATCTTAACATGTTTTTGTCATAATAGTTCAAATAATAATGCTACACATTAAGCACACTCATATATATATATATATATATATATATATATATATATATATATATATAAAACATGTGGTTCCCTTGTCACATAAATGTCAGAAATTTGTGTAATATCTATTTCATCAATAGAACTAAGATATCAAAATGAAGTAATTACTCAGAACCAGAAAGTTACCTAAATAAGACCACATATCAGCCTGTTTCTCGGCATCCTGTATGCTATACAATACTAGAATGTAGAGTCATGTGCAAGAAGAGAAAACCAAGTGCAGCTTACATCAACTGACCTCACATCTGCTCAGGATAGATCCTACTATGGATCCAGATCTAAAGTCAGAGAAAGGAAAGCCTTACATGCTGTTGCTGACTTCTGAATGGAAATTCTAGGCCCTTCAACTCATACAGCTCTCATTTCCAAATATTTAACATCCTGCATTTGAATATATAAATGAATTACAGATTTCATCAAAGTAAAAGACTTACAGAATTTCCATCCAATTTTATGCTACTGATTAGAAAACATAGAATGTAACTTTTTTGGGTAAATCCTTAACATGAAACTCTGAAATATACCCCAATATCCAGCTGCCTTTTATAAGTGTTGCCTGAATGGATGTATCTGGAGGCTATCATCCTTAGTGAGGTAACCCAATCACAAAAGAAGTCACTTGGTATGCACTCACTGATAAGTGGATATTAGCCCAGAAACTTAGAATACCCAAGATACAATTTGAAAAACACAAGAAAATCAAGAAGGAAGATGAAAGTGTGGATACTTCATTCCTCCATAGAATAGAGAACAAAACACCCATGAAAGGAGTTACAGAGACAAAGTTTGGAGCTAAGACGAAAAGATGGACCATGAGGAGACTACCCCACCTGGGGATCCCCCATCCCATAATCAGTCACTAAACTCAAACACTATTGCATATGTCAGCAATATTTTGCTGAAAGGACCCTGATATAGCTATCTCGAGTGAGGCTATGCCAGTGCCTGGCAAATACAGAAGGGGATGCTCATAGTCATCTATAGGATGGAACACAGGGCCCCCAATGGAGGAGCTAGAGAAATTACCCAAGGAGCTGAAGGGGTCTGAAACCCTATAGGAGGATCAACAATATGAACTAACCAGTACCCCCAGAGCTTGTGTCTCTAGATGCATATGTAGCAGAAGATGGCCTAGTTGGCCATCATTGGGAAGAGAGGCCCCTTAGTCTTACAAACTTTATATGCCCCAGTACAGCAGAATGCCAGGGCCAAGAAGTGGGAGTGGACGGGTAGGGGAGCAGGGTGGGGGGGGGTGTTATAGGGAACTTTTGGGATAGCATTTGAAATGTAAATAAAGAAAATATCAAATAAAAAAAGTGTTGCTTGCATTTTGCAAACCAAAACTACTATCCAAATTCATTATAAGTAAATTACTCTATATACAATTGAAGGCTTGAGAACAAAATATTTTAAACTTCATTTTATGGATATTCAATATATTATTTGCTTATTATTTGTCCAATGGAAAAACGTATACTCCCTGAAGTGAGAGAAAACCAACATCTATATTCTTTCTTGAAAGTCTTCATTATTAAAACAGTGCTTCATCATCTTGAAGTTAACTATGGTGTTACTTTGCATGAAGCTAAATGTTTTGTTAGGAACATCAGCAAACATTCCTGAATTAGTAAATCAGATTTGTCTCTAAGCACTTGGCATCACATATTTAAACATTGATAACCCAATGGCATGACTATCTCACTTTATACAATGAGAAGTAGAGTCAGAGTGTAAGCAGCTTGCTGCAGGACTTTTTCCACTAGTTCTTGGTGGAGCTATAGTACCAACCTAGACAATACCTACCCAGTATCCAGGAAGGAGATCAAGAAGTGATATTAAAGGAGAACTTAAAGTGTTAGCTTGTCAAATCTTAAAACATATTTCTAGCTTAGCCATTTAATTATAGACCTCTGTTTGTGGAGTCTACAAAATCTGATTCACAAATTGGACCAAAACATTAATATTCGGCCCGTGTAAACATCAGAAAGGATGCTCTAACCAACATCCTAATTACCAGCTGAAGTAAATTGCCTATTGCCAAATTGGATAAGCAGTCAAGGTTACTCTACTACTGCAAGGAATTATGATAAACAAAAGGATTTTATTTAAATTACTATTGGTGAAGTGGCTTTTCTAGGTGGGATGTGGGTATTTAAAATTAATTTCATGCCACGGTTTAATTACTAATGAATTTGCTCCAAGAAAGTCTGATGACAAAGATCAGCCCTATTTAATTTCATTGGGAGTATTAGTCATTGAATTAGTTAATTAAGAATATTACAAAATCAATCTTAATTTTAAAATTAGTCCCAGTGTGTAAATACATTAAAAATCATAAGCTCCTCATACCACTCTAAAAAATGTTTAGGGGGAAAAGAGAATAAAGAAAATTTCACAATAATATCTTGTTTAGTTTGTGATTCTGTATTTTGTAACAACTCATTTGTCTTCACTTGGTATTTCTCTGATGTTGGTATCCAGGCTATCTTCTAAGTGTAAGTTGTGCAGTACTCAAGTGAGATGTGCAGAGTTTTCGAAACTGCAAATATAAATCAAAGTACCGTGGTTCATGTTAGAGATAGATTGTGAGCAGTTCTCTCTCATGCTTGAGACTGTCTGAAGACACTCATTTTTTTAAAAATTTGGTAAAAAAATTTTAAGACTAAATTTCAAAGAAACTGTATTCAAGTATTTTTCTTAATTTTCCTAAATTCTAGAATTAATTTTATTTTCTGATGAATTGAAGTACAAAGCCATTATCCCTGGCAATATCGCAGTGAAGAAAAAAGAACAGAGAGATCACTTCAAATACTTTCTGGTTGTTGCATCTTGTGGGTGGGTTTGACCTTTGCTGTAGAAGTGATATTTTTGTGGATATCCTAGGACTCATAAGATGTGTTATTTTTATTGGATAGTATTTATTTTTACCTTTTATACAGAATATCAAAATTTGTACAGAGGATTGTACCTAGATAAAAAGGTATCTCCACTGAATTATTGTGAGTTGGCTTTCACGGTACAGGAAAATATTGAGATGAATAAATTTGAATGTCAATATTCATATAAGTTCATTATATGATAAGACTTAACAATGTGAGATGATGTTTTACTACAGATACTTCATTTTATTTTTATGGACATTCATAAATGTTGTGATGTGGTTTTTGACAGACTAAAACATGTCCTGATTTGTTTAAATTTTAATAATACCAAATAACTATTTGCAGAGATAATTAGAATGGAATCAGTAAACTATATTTTTGTGCCTTCTTGCTGGCATATAAACAATTTAGTAGCTCTTCTAGCCTAATAAAATTGTCATTTGTGATATAACACTCAATTCTCTGTGCTAGTACATGTGTGGTAGTTCCTTTTCTCTCCAAGTCTCTGATCTCCTTAATAAATGGATGTTAGGTATATGGTGAGTGAATTTAAGATTAGCAACATTCAAACAGACAAGGTAGGAAGATTGTCACAAGCCAGAAAAATTGTGAGTCCCAGGCCAACTTCAGCTACAAAGTCCTTTTAATTAAAAAGCAACATGAAGACCATGGCTTGAGAAGGTTGGGATAAGATGATCTTTGAGGTTTGGAAATGTTTTTGAGTGTGCTTCTAAGTGAAAATTGTGAATATCCTGAATATCATGGAAATTGGGTCTTCAATTTTCATCATCCCTAATCATAGAGATGCCAGTAGGTAGCATTAAGAGGCATGAACATTGGTATTAATTAGTTTCCCATGAGATGTCCTACTGCTGAAAGATTGACTAGTGCTCACCTTGTGCACATTCCTGTGGCTTTCATATGTTCTAGACTTTATGGCTATAAAGGATTTGGAAATTCAGGAGAATAGGGGTAGAAACACCTCTCCCTTCGAGATGGGAAAGAAGCTGGTGTTCTGTTGAAGTGCAAAACCGGGAGTGGATAATTAAATGTAGGCTTTGTTCTTGTCTCGGATTTCTAACACTATTCCGTGGCCCTTTATTAGTGTAAGAGAACTATTTTTTTGAAAATAATTTTCCGAAATGGTACCTCATGGATGGTATATGATCTTATCATTGACTTTTTAATGTAGTAAGTATTTAATCTCATTCGGGGGTCTCTAACCCACCTTCAGTTTTCAGATAAAGGACACAAAACTTTTATATTAATAATAAGACTTGCTGGGCGTGGTGGCGCACGCCTTTAATCCCAGCACTTGGGAGGCAGAGGCAGGTGGATTTCTGAGTTCAAGGCCAGCCTGGTCTACAGAGTGAGTTCCAGTACAGCCAGGGATATACAGAGAAACCCTGTCTCTAAAAATCAAAATAATAATAATAATAATAATAATAATAATAATAATAATAATAATAATAATAAGAAGAAGAAGAAGAAGAAGAAGAAGCCTTAAAAAGCACTAGTGCTGGACAGATAGCTAACCTCTAAGCTACTCATATCTACTTCCCTTTCAATAGCCCTGAGTTCTAACTTGACATGTTCTATTTGGGCTGCTCTTAACTCCAATTGACCAATCCTCATGACCATGTTTGCATGGCTTGTCTACCCCTTGGAGTCTTCTTTCTCTACGTTCTTCTCTTCCCTCATGCTGTCCTGCCTAATACCCCATACCTAGGAACTGAAACCCTGCCTATCACTCTTTTGCCCAACTAAAGGCTGTAAGCATCTTTATTGACAAATCGGGGTGACATTTGGGGGGTGAGCAGGCAAGGTTACATAGCATCACTTGGTCTACATGAGGATCTCCTTGTCGCTTAGTCAACCGGGCCCAGTATTTAGCATTACAGTACATAGCAACAAACCAAACCTCAACATGTTAAAGCCTTCCTTAGTGAAAATTTACAAATGCACAACAAAGATAGAAGGACGTCAATAGGCATGAGCAATATAGATTTTATTCCAGACACTGAGAGCATTATGTTCTGGGAGACGTGGATTCTATTGCACTCCTTCAGAAAGTGCTGATGTTGTGTTTAAGTAAGCAATTGATTTGGTTGTGTGCCAACTGCATAATCTAACTCAGCAGAGAGACCCAGTCTCAATTCAATACAAAGCTGAACTGGGTTCCTTGTAATACTCCATTGGCATAGGTGGCTCAGGGGGCAGTTACAGACCATTGCAGTGTCCATGTGCAGATCAGGAAACATTTTCCTGCTTCCATGATTCAACCCTACTTATGAGTGACCCTGACCCTCAAGAACCAACTTACTCTTTAGGTCACAAAGTCTGTGGACTTACTCTAGATGTTCTAGTCACCCTAAAGAACCAGCTGGGTACCTATCTTAAAGCTAAAACCATGAAAGCTGAAAATGTTACTCATGCTGTTTCCATTCATCAAATTCCAACTTCCTTCCAGAACTTTCCTGCTATAATCCACTGCATAAATCCTTCTGGGTTTGTTTTCGCTGTGTTACTTGTCTAGAGTAAAAAAGGTGTTCTCTTGTGTGCTTCTGTGGCCTCACAAGAAGAAATATTACTGACAGACTCCTGGTCAAAGGATTGACAGTTTTGCCAAATCTCCTTTTTTTTTTTTTTTTTTTTTTTTGTTGTTGTTCCTAAGAAATTTATGATTTAGTGGCTGAAATAGTAGACCATGTTTCTCAGGCATTAATGTTCCTTGATCTACATTCCAGAGGTGGACAGGTTTACTTTTTCACTTCTTGTTTTCTAGTACAAGACTTACTGCACAGCTGCTAGAATAAATGGCTGGGCTACTCATTAGATGAACATGCCAATATAATTTTTAAAAGCACAACACTTGGTGCAGAGATATTTAGATTTGAATTTTAGTTCTACTAGGACATTTTGTGTGAACTTAGACATCTTCAGTTAGCCTATACACCCACTGTATTACATATAAAATGGGTCTGTTAATACCCAATGTTAGTACCCAATGCCTATATCAACGCATCATGAGACCAAATGGCAAGAGATCTCAGACCAGCATAAATATGAATTCTTGTTGTTACTTTTAAGCAAATCTTCTAGTTAGAGGTATTTCAAGGATAACTTAATGTTCACTTAGGAGCACACATCCAGAGAATATTAGATGCAAATTTTGTTTAGAAACATGGGAATGAATCACTATCAGTCAGTAAGCAATTGCCAGAACAGTGCAACTCATTTAGACATGCTTAAAAATAAATGCAAAACTAGTTGATATCACTAAAGGAAAATCTTAGATTTAGAGGAAACATTAGCTTATATAATCCAATAAATGACAAAAAAACAATTCCTATGTTGTCTCAGCTACACATTCAGAAGGTTGGGAATGTGAACAGTCATTTTGATGAGAAAAATTTATGCATACAAAAACAGTAGTGGTATTATCTATGAAAGATCATCTACTGAACTGATATAATACAGTATTTTACACTATCCCACTGTGTTTACGCACTATGTAATTCATATGTACTATTATAATTACTGCTGTTATTTTATATGTAAGAAAACTGGGGGATGCCCAAGGTCATGAGCCTCCAGTTCAGAAATCATTGATTTGACAACTCTGTTTGTTTCAGAATCATATAGTTTCCCCTAGGAGACATTTGCTTCATCTTATTCAAAGATAATTGTAGAAAATGTTCCATTTTGAACATGCATGAGGATACTTGGAGGTTTACTTGTTTCATTCTCCTCTTTCTGATGATAAATAGCCTTATAAATATTTAAAATATAAATATAATTGGGATGTTCTAGTGGCCCAAATGGTTAAGCTGTAAAAGTTCTAATATATAAACTAGAGGATTAGGAAAATCACTGGGCAGTCAAAACCCTTGCCAGGCTAGCAGGACAGAATACGCTCAGGAAATGTAGAGTGGGGGCGACAACTAATCTGTAAGTTCAGACTCCAAAGATGAACCTAGAGCAAGGCGCTAAAGAGAGCGTACTGGCTGGGAGGGATAGTTGGAGCAGTGAGCTCTGAGCTTAATTGAGAGACCTAGACTCAAAAACTAAGGCTTAAGAGCAACCAAAATAATTACTAACATCAAATCTGGGTTTCCAAGTGCCCATGCATGAAAAATGTATGCATACCCCCACACACATGTAAATGGAAAAAAAAAGAAATAAAAAATCATGGACGTTATTGAAAACACTTTTGGATTAGTGCTCTTCACTTAGTGTATAGGAAGTTTTCTAAGTTACATGACTGCAATACCTTTATGTATTTGAAATCTAAAATAGTCGATTTTCATTACCCTTACTTGAATAATAAAAACATTTGAACATTTCTAGAATAGGTCCTTATATTAGTTACTTTCATCATTGCTGTGAGAAATTCCTAACAAAATGCAGCTTAATTAAGGAAGAGTCCATATTGACTCAGTTTCAGAGGGATACAGTCCATCAGGACAGACAGGCTTGGTGTGAGGCCAGTGTGGCACTTAGGAGGCCTGGGTCTGCAGGCAGGAACACAAAGAGAAATGACCCCAAGGTTTGCTCTTTCCTTCCTTTTATGCCATGATATGGTGTTACCTACACTGAGAGTGTTACTTCCTCTTTAGTTCAACCTTTCCGAAATTGCCCTCAGACATACACACACACACACACACACACACACACACACGTGAATTATCTACCCACAGATGATTCCAAACCCAGTCAAATTGACAAGGAGGATGATCATCATACCCCTCAACATCAGGAGATTAACTCTTGTGCAAAATGTACTAACTGTACTGGAGAAAACAACAACAACAATAAAACAGAGAGAGGGGGAAGAACACACATACACGCACACACACATAAAGATAACTTCAGAAACCAAGTAATGTCACCATCAACATCAGCAAACACCTATGGCTCTGATCATAGTGCCCAAATAATCTCATCTCAAAGTTAGCACATAAAATTCTTACTTTCAATTTGACATTTAGCTTTGAATTTTTACATACTGGTATGATCCCTTTAGATTTTAACTCTTGAAACTGTAAGTAAAAATGTTAACATGCAAACTTTTTAATATAACAATTTTTAAATTCTGCTGTACTTTCAATCTGAAAACAGCCTCTAACTGTATTTCTAAACTAGGCCATGGGAAAATCCTGCATTGTTTCAGTAGATTGGTAGTCTTAGATAAGAGCTGAAAATATTGCAAGTACATAGAAAAATGAAGATCATAACACATATTTGAGTGTTCTGATGTAGATGTAAGATCGATTACAGCCAAAGCAAGATGATGAGTGAGAAGATTGCTTGCTAGAAATGAAGTATGTAGATGTCTCTATAGGTAGGTGTTTATGTTTTGGTCTACATTCCTGAGAGCAGGTGTGAAAATGCTAAAGGAAGTACCATACACATTATTAGATTCAGAACATGAAATTATGCCCATGTCTTATGTTGATGCCTAATTTGTCTCTGTGCTGAGAGCCAAAATTTTGTATAACTTACAATTTTAAAAATCACTAAGATATTGTATCAGCTCATTGTTATCTTCTCCCAAACCATGCTTTATTTTGTTTGTAGCAGGAACAGTAATGAAACCAAATCTCATAGCCTGCATCGTTACCGAAAATGAGTTTTTAAATACCTCCATTACATTGCCAAACTACTGGAGGAAATACAATTAAAAACTCACTCAGCTACTACTATGTCCAATTTTCTGAGGAACCACCAAACTGATTTCCAGAGTGGTTGTACCAGCTTGCAATCACTGGTTGTACCACCAGCAATAAAAAAATAAAACAAAATAAATAAAATAAATAAACAATAAAAATAAATTTAAAAAAAAACCTCACTCAGCAGTATCAGAAGATCAAATATATATATATGTCCAAAACAATAGCAACACAAAGGATACAAAGAAAAACCAAAGGGAAAGGGTGGGGGCACTTACTGGGTTTTGTGCTAGTCTCTGCACATTGATTTTAGTGGCCATTCTGTCAACACTCCAGCCTAGTTGGAGGATCAGCAGTACGCTGGGAATTTCATGTCAGCTAACCTAGAAAATTGTAACAAGTCATTTGTCTCCCAAAGGCTAATATAACAAACTTTATTGCTCTGTTGAGCACATACTCATTTAATACAGATGGTGGATTGCAGAGCTGGAAACTGGAAAAACAGGGGAATTCATTTGCACTAGAAAAGCATCCCCTTAAAAGTAAGAATAGGAGATAGACTCCTCTTGTAACCAGAGCCTGTTTTTGTGTTTCTCTGCATTCCAGTTTTCCCACAGCTGAGGCTATTCTTCATCCTTCAGATCTGAGAATCAGCTTCTTAGATGCTACACATGAGAACTAGTGTCTTTGCTCCTCTTGTCCTTCAGTGACATGAAGATGCTTCGTCAAACATAAATGCAGCAGATGGAGGAAATACAATTAAAGTCATGAGAATACAAAGAATGGAAACGCAGCAACAACAAGTAGAAGGTCCTCGTGGGTCAAAGTGACTGCATGCCCTGATTAAAAATCCAATCTGGATTTTCAGCCAACTATTAGTAAAGTTTCAAATAATGAGCGGTATGATTTTTTAACATATTAATAACTAACACCAATGTCATTCACCAAATGAACATTCTATGATAATCATTGACCTCAGTAAAGAAAATTATCATTCATATATCTATTTATTCTTATGCAAACTATGCCTCTAGTAATAACATTATCTTTTATACATGATCAGAGAGTTCATNAGACCCCTTTAGCTCCTTGGGTACTTTCTCTAGCTCCTTCTTCCTTGGGAACCCTGTGTTCCATCTAAAAGCTGACCGTGAGCTTCCGCCTCCATGTTTGCCAGGGATTGGTATGTTTTCCCCCGAGACCGCTATATCCGGGCCCTTTCAGCACCATCTTGCTGGCATATGATATAGTGTCTATGTTTGGTGACTGATGGATTTGTTAGTTAGGTTAAGACACATTTCACCTCAAAATATGTAACAGATTGGTCTACAGGGTTTGGTTTCTCTTGTCACTTTAAATGTTCTGCTCTTCTGTTGTAGGCAATTAATTGCTCTCATCCATTTCCTTATTTGTTTTAGTAAATATTTACTGAGTTACTACTGTGTGACTGGTACCTCAGCTAACTAAAGCTGTCCTATGGACCACTCATCCTCTGAAAGAATGAGTCTAGTGCCTATATGTGTAAGTGGCTATGATTATAACACAGTGAAAGTGAACACATTCATCCAGTATTCAAAGGAGCAGAAACAATACTCAGCCCATATAAGGTTTGAAGGTGGCCAAGTGAATTTTCTGGTACAAACAAAAAAGTGTGTGTGTGTGTGTGTGTGTGTGTGTGTGTGTGTGTGTGTGTGTTGCCTGTGTGTTATGTGTGTGGTGTGTATGCCATATACATGTATGGAGGCTCAGAAGAACATTGGCTCTTTTGGAATTGGAGTCACATACATCTTGAAAGCTGCCAAGTGGGTGCTAGGAATTGAACCCAGGTCTTCTGGAAGGGTATCCAGAGCTTTTGACCACAGAGTCATCCCTTCAAGTCACATTAAAAATTCTAAAAAGCTTTGGGCCATACGTAAATAACTTTTACCATCTTCCCATTGCTTAGAAGTCTGAGTTCCATAAATATAAGAACAAAAAGTTAGAACCTCCATCAAATTCCTGATACCATTTCAACATCAAAGAATTGAAAATATCTCCGTCACCAGAGAAGATAAGACAAGCCTCACAGTTAGATTAATATGCAATGAATCATTAGTTCAAAGCATGGATAACATCAATGATCTTCTTCCCGCCAGTGTAGCACTGTTTCTATCTCACCACATACTATATACTTTACAGTTCTAAATTACATCCATGCACAGCAGGCCAGTTCTTCATAGTTCTATACATTTCTGTGCCTTTAGTAAGCAGACAAAGAATGCAAAGATGGAGGTAATTCGATTAAATTCTTGGAAGAATATCACTATGTGTCCTAATCCTATTAGATATTGACATAGAGGTATTTTAGATTGTTTTTATTTACATTCTATCAGTATATGTTTCGATCTTCATTTTTCCTCTGATCTATCAATTTTACATTTGACTTGTCCTTGTCTTTCTAAAGTCCCAAGAATTATCATTCAGTTACTTGTTTGATATTTTGCTTGCATTTAACATAAGCATTTATAATAGTAAAATTACATCTTAAGAATGTTTTTATATCACTGGGTCTAATAAGTTGCATTTTAATTTCATTATGGGAACTTCGTCATTTCCCTTCCTATTTTTTAAAAGACTCATTCATCATGCAATGCTGCCATCCAGTAGCCATGAGTATTTGTATTTTCTATGTTTTCTATTGTTGTTCATACCTAGTGGTATATAGCATATTACTTTATTTTTCTCTATATAATTCATCTTTCATATCTTATGTTGATTTTTATGTTTGTTCAGCTTTTTGTTTTAATCCATTTCAGCATATTAACAATTTATTTAGGTTTTGTTTTAGTTGATCATTTTTCTATTTTTTTTGAACCATGCAGTCCAACTCAGGAAGGGGATACAATGGCAGGCAACAGTCAGAGACAGCTTCTGTTCCAATTGTTAGAGAACCCACTTGTAGACCAAGCTGTATATCTGCTACAAATGTGTAGGGGACCTAGGTCCAGCTCCTGAGTGCTCTTTGGTTAGTGGTTCAGTCTCTGTGAGCCCCATAGGCCTAGGTTATTTTGTTCTGTAGGTCTTCTTGTGGTGTCATAGACCCTCCCCCCAGCTCACTCACATCTATCCCCCACTCTTCTACAAGACTCCCTGACCTCCACCTACCATTTGACTGTGGGTCTCTGCATCTGTATTTATGTGCTTCTAGATGAAGCCTCTCAAGAGACAGTTGAGCGAGGCTCCTGTCTGAAAACCTAGCTGAGTATCATTAACAGTGTCAGGGATTCGCTGTTTTACATGGGATGGGTCTCAAGTTGGGCCAGTCATTGGCTGTCCATTCCCTCAATCTCTGCTCCATCTTAATCCCTACACATCTTGTAGGCAGGAAACATTTTGGGTTGAAGGTTTCGTAGATGGGTTGATATCCCCATACCTCCACTGGAAGTTTTACCTGGCTACAGGAGGTGGCCACTTTAGTCTTCATATCTCTGGCTGGTAGGAGTCTTAGCTAAGGTCACCTCCTCCCAGAGACTCTATGGAATCTCCCCTTTCCCAGGTCTTCAGCTAGTGCCATATTTGCTCTATACTGATTTCCATTCTCACTCTCAGCTCTTTCTCACCCATCCTTGCCAACTGATTCTCATCCCTGTTTTCCTTCTCACTCCCTCTGCCATCCATGTCCCTCCCTCTGTCATCTACCTCCAATGACTTTTGTTTCTCCTTCTGAGTGACAGTCATGCATCCCCTTTAGGACATCCTTATTACTTAGTTTCTTTGGGTCTGAGAATTATAGCAAGGTTATCCTGTATTTTATTATTAATGTCCACTTATAAGTGAATAAATACCATGTATGTCTTTCTGGGTCTGGGTTACCTCACTCAAGATGATATTTTCTAGTTCTATCCATTCATCTGCAAATTTCATGATGTATTTGTTTTTAATAGCTAAATAGTATTCCACTTTGTAGATGTACCACATTTTCTTTATTTATTCTTCCGTTGAGGGACATCTAGGTTGTTTCCAGTTTCTGACTATTATAATTAAAGCTACTGTGAACAAAGTTGAGCAAATGTCCCTGAAGTATAGTGGGGCATCTTTTGGGTATATGCTCTGGAGTAGTATAGCTGGGTCTTAGGGTAGAACTATTCCTAATTTTCTGAGAAACCACCACATTGAATTCCACCAGCTTGTACCCCTCCCAGCATTGAAGAAATGTTCCTCTTAGTCCACATCCTTGCCAGTATCTGCTGTCATTCGAAGTTTTTTTATCTTAGTCATTCTGATGGTTGTAAGTGTAAGATTGAATCTCAGATTTTTTTCATATTAAGTCTTCTGCTACACATACAGACTCCATCTTTGAAGTCACTCTGAAGTGCAAAAGGAACAGGGTGTGTCTATATCATCTTGCTTTAACTTTTCTAGCTAAGTTATTTCCTTCAATGAAAGTGGAACTTCTAGCTGGGGGTGGTGATGCAAGCCTTTAATCCCAGCACTCAGGAGGCAGAAGCAGGCAGATTTCTGAGTTCGAGGCCAGCCTGGTCTACAAAGTGAGTTCCAGGACAGTCAGAGCTATACAGAGAAACCCTGTCTCAAAAAACAAAAACAAAACAAAACAAAACAACAACAACAACAACGAAAGAAAGAAAGAAAGAAAGAAAGAAAGAAAGAAAGAAAGAAAGGAAGGAAGGAAGGAAGGAAGGAAGGAAGGAAGGAAGGAAGAAAGAAAGAAAGAAAGAAAGAAAGAAAGAAAGAAAGAAAGAAAGAAAGAAAGAGGAACTTTTGTGGTGCTTTTCTTCTTGTGACCTTTGTACTGTTTGTCACTGTGCTGGCTAACTATCTTAACTTGACACAGTTTGGAAGAGGGAATATTAATTGAGAAAATGTCCCCAGTAGGTTGGCCAGTGGGCAGACCTGTCATGCATCTTCTTGACTGATGTTTGGTGTGGGAGGTCCCAATTTACTGTGGATGGTACCATCCCTGGGTAGTATTCCTGGGTGCTATAAAAAAGCTGGATACACACAGCAGAAGGAACAAGCCAGTAAGCAGTGATCCTTTATGGGCTTTGCATCAGCTCCTACCTCCAGGACCCTTCCTGTCCTGACGTCAATCAGTAATGGACTTCAGTGTGGAACTGTTATGTTGAAATAAACACTTTCCTCCCCAAGTTGCCTTTGGCTATGGTGTTTGCTCACAGCACTGACGCCCAACTAATACAGTGTGAGATCCAACAAACACTTTGATTCATGGTTTAGGCAATAGACATAGCTTCATATGGTGTTTAGTCTCTGGGTAGGCTTCTAGCAAGCCTTGCACTAGTTCATCTTGGGCCCTACAGACGTTAAGCACTTGTCATTTTTCACTTGTTCCTCTTCCAAGAAGTTAGAGAGTCATACAGAGTATATGTCTCAGAGCAAATTGTGACCATTTGGAGTACATTGTGGGTCTGACTCAAAGTTTTTCCACTGTATTTGGAGGTGTTCTGAAGCCAGATATCAAAGCACGGTCCTCTGACATGTTCTGTGGGTTCCACCAAGAAGCTAGATAACACAGGAATTTAGCTGCCAGCTACTGACTAAGAAATGATTCTTTAAAAATGGCTTTCTCCAGAAAAAATGACAGGAAAAGAGGATTTTCACTGGCATCTGTGAAGTATGCAGATCCCAAGATTCCTCTCTGGTTTAATTGCAGATTTCTAGAATAATGAGCCCATTGTGGATTTTTAATTCCCTGTCCCCTGCTTTTGGTCAACATCCCATCCTCTGTTAGTGATACTGCAAGGTTTCCTTCAAGATCCTCATTTTTTAGCACCATGATAATAGTGTGTATTTTATGATGCTCTCTTTGTATTAGCAATGGTTCCAACTCTTTCATTATGCTCATTCTGTGCAGGGAGCAGGGCACTTCCCAATAGAACCCTCCAGATTCCTTTGACTCTCTGGCCTTCTGCTCTACTTCAGAAATCTGCTTTTATTTCTTTACAGCTAAACCTAGAATTTTTCTACTTCATCTCCCAGCTTTCCAACTATCCCAAGAGCTTCCTCCAAGGATTCTGACAGCTGACTGATCCAGGTCTCCTTTCTTTTTGGCAATACTGCCTTCATCATTTCTGGCTTTCACAACAAAATAGAACAAAGAACCAGTGTGTGGATGCCTTTAGCAATTAAAATTTATTTCTGACAGCTCTGAAGTCTGGGAAGAACAAGATTAAGTAGAATCAGATCTGGTGAATAGTGAGACACACTTCCTGGTTTGCAAATGGTTCTCTTCTCTTTGTATCATCTAGGGGAGACCAGCTCCACTGATCAGTTTTCTTTCTTTAATAGTGTCTAACCCATGGCTTATGGAAACAAGAAAGCTCACAGTTAACATTCTAAACTTTTATAAAACTTGTACACTATATTTTTCAAATCTAAGCAGTAGTTTTCTATTCTATAATTATAGGAATAGATTTTCTTTAGGGAAATCATTTGATACTTATATGATCTAAAACTCACGTGTCTTAATGTTTTGCTTTGTTTTTACAGAATTCACTTATAGAACTTGATTATAGATATAACCTCATAGTCATAGATTGTTCAAAAAATCTAGGTTCACTTCCAGGATATTCAGGCAAGTGCTAAATTGACTTTGTGAATCAGCAACATTTTAAACTTCTCCATTTTCAGATTTTTTCACAATTTGAAATCCCACATGATTCATTTGCCTTTAACCATACTTAATTGTACTTTAACATGTATTTCTAAATACTTTTACTGTTGAAGTTTCGGGGGAAAAATACAAAAGACTATAATAATCAATTTTATATTCTATTATTTTAATTTATTGACAAACAGAACCAACAGATGCTACTTGTAGGCTAAAAGGTCTAGGGAAAGAATATCCTGAGCCCAACTTGACCCCCAAATCCAAGACCAGGGCCAAGAAACAGAATTCTACCAATCCCTGAGCTTGCCACAGAATCCTACCAATCTCTGAGCATAAAATTCCACCAACCCATGAGCATGAAATCCCACCAATCCTTGGGCGTTTTTCTCAGCAATCTGGACTTACAAATTCCCACTAAAATTGAACATTAATGTCTGCTTATAGGATTTCTTTAACCTATAGCTCTAGACTCTTCCACATTCCTCCAGAAAACCAGTTCCAAAGGTTGAAGAAACACAATGTAAATCTTATTACAGCAGTAATTCTTTTTTTTTTTTTTCGATACATTTATTCTGTTATGCCTGACATCACTATTGTAAAATCCTGATAAAAATAACTGAAATGAGGAAGGAATCATTTGGCTCAGTTTGTGAACCTCGTCCATCGTGGCCCAGAATGTAGCCTATTGAAAGGGACTTAAAGTGTGACTGTGAGGATATGAAGGATGTATTCATATTGTACTTCCAGTCAGTGAGGAAAATAACAATTATTCTCTTTTAATATTCTCCTTTTCCATTTTCTCGACCTAAGATCCTACCCCCATGGACATTACTACCTCTATTCAGAGAGGGGGTTCTCAACCTAGTTAAACCTCTCAGGAAGTTGGGCATGGTAACATCCATCTAATCCCAGAACTTTAGAGGCAGAGGCATGTAGACTTGTATGAGGTCAGCAAATTACTGGTGTACATATTGTGTTTCAAGTTATCTGGGGATATGTAGTAAGACCCTGTCTTAAACATAAAATGTCAAGAAGACTCTCTGGACACGCTCTAATGAGCACACACAGAAGTCAGCCTTCTAGGTAATTCTAAAACCAATGAAGTTGACAATCACTATTAGTTATCATAACCAGATAAACCAGGAAACATTGACTGATTTTTAAATTATAGAAACAATGTCCTATCTGCTTCCAGACCACAGTGAAATTCTATGGGAAATCAATAACATAAAATTTGTCTGTAAGATGAAGAAAATGTGAAGATTATACAATATGCTTTTAAGGAACTTATGTATCACTGAAAAAAATAGAGATAGAAATTAAAATATTTTGAGCTAATTAAAGTGTCAAAATAAATATGTTGGGTACAACAAATCAGTAGTTTACAGGAAAGCTATAGCACCCATGTGTATTTTAGGAAAGAAGAAAATTTTAAATTACTATTTCAAACTTCAACTGCATGAAACTAGAAAAAGAAGACAACTAGAATTCAAAGAATGTAGAAGAAAAATAAATATTTAAAAAGAAATCAGTGAAGCAGAGAATGAATAGAGAAAATTCAACAAAGCCCAAAGTTGGTTCTATGACAAGACAAATATAGCTAATAACCCTCTGGCCATGGTAACTAAGAAACAGAAGAAGAGTACAAATGTAATATTTTGGACACCAAAGTATCATATCCAAGACCATTGTGTATCATAAATTACAGTATATTTCACTATACAAAGTTATCTTTCAGAAAACAGAATGATGCATCTTGGATTGTACTGCATTAGAATGCTGGATTTTAAAAAGGGCTGATGGAATTTCTCACTTCAGTTTCATAAACAAGCCATTCAAAACATTTGGTTTGAGATTAGAACAGAATTTCCAACAATATCTGAAATAGCCTACACATACTTCTGCTTTTGCCCTGTGTATGTATGTGAATGCTATTATCATTTTTAACAATTATAAAATCAAAATGTTAATCAATTCTAAAAAATCAGTGAAAATTCTCTACATTCTGAAGTAACAAATGTTAAGGCTGCAGTTAATTCTTTATGTGAAAATAAACAAATCATCATCACAATCCAAATTTGTTTTCATCTTTAGTAAGTATATATAATATATAATTCATATATATGTGAGTTATTTTAAAATAAATTTATTCATATTTTACTATCAATGCATATTTCACTTGTATGATCATTTCATATACTTATCTACCAAGGGTTATAAAATTTAATTTTAAGAAACCCAGCCCTGCCATGTATTTTTCTGCAATGCTAAGCTCTGACATATGAAACATTGATGCATTTTCTACTTATAATATCAAGTGTATTTTTAGTTTATATTTTCCTGTTTAATGGGTTTATCTGGATATAAAGTTATTATTAAGTCAAGAATGACATGTGTATAAAAGAATAAGGATTTAATTTATAGAAATTCACACATGCATAAATACATAATCTGAATTGTTCTGTAATTATTTAAAATGAGTCAACAAATAATATTTTTAAACAGGCAAGACATGACCAGCTTGGTTTCCTGGTAAACTTCACACAAAGTATTAAGGAATTGTATTTCCCTATCATGTCTTCTAGAAGAGAGAAACATAGAATCATCTTAACTAGTTCTATGAACTCACAGCTGCATAACATCCAAACCATTC
This sequence comes from Mus minutoides, assembly GCA_902729485.2. Taxonomy (NCBI): domain Eukaryota; kingdom Metazoa; phylum Chordata; class Mammalia; order Rodentia; family Muridae; genus Mus; species Mus minutoides. The sequence continues at coordinate 137,971 of LR751405.1, read as the reverse complement.
ATCTCAAGAATATAAAAAAGAGTAGAACTATTCATAGAACAGGGGATTCTGCACTGTAAAAAATGGGAAAGGTTGTCTGGGCGCTATCATCAATGCACCTGCTGTTCTCTTCCTTCTGTTGCAGATATAAGGTGACCTGCTGCTCCACGTTCCTGCTGTCTTGGCTTCTCTGGCATGATAAACTTCATCTTAAACTATGAGCTAAGGTAAATTTTTTTTCCTTACATTGTTTTGTTGTCAACTTTCTTCATTACAATGCCTAAGAAACTAAGACATTTGTTTACTCACCATAGAGCCCATTAACAGATTAAAAGTAACTAAAATGAGAATCTTGATGCAATATGTTGGAGCTGTATATGGAGTGTCCTGAAAGAAAAATCTCTGCAGATGACAATCTTAGAGGATCCTATCAAACAATCTTATCAGACACTCTACACACACTTATTTACTTCAGTGAGGCACAGTCTATTCACAATCAGTTGTATAAACTGGATTTGATTCTTTTATCATCAAAGTCTCAAAATAATTGCCCTGAGTGGATGAAGTCTTAATTATCTCTGCCCTACTTGGTTGACCTCTGAGAGATTCTAAAGGGTGATGCTGGGTTATGTACATCGGGGGGTGATGTGGCTCATTGGGAAAACCTTGAAGAACATTCTTCTTTCCAGGAAGAGGAACAAGCCAGCCATGCCATATCTACTACAAGGTGCTACATTTCCTGAAAGGAGTAATAACAAGTTCTAGAATATTTAAGTGGTGTGTGTGTGTGTGTGTGTGTGTGTGTGTGTGTGTGTGTGTTTTCTTTCTAGGACATTCCATAGAATGTTTATCCTCAGAAGTGTGTACAAGGAAGACTTGGAGAGGCCCATTCTATAAAAGCCCATACTTTTAGAGTTTGCTAGAAAACTCAACCAAGTTTTCTAGCAATAAGCCTAAGAAATACACCTCGGTGTTTTATTTTATGGGGAGAAGTGTAATCAATGTGAAATGTGGCATACCATTTTCTAAATCAAAAGCTTGTTCTCCAGAGGAACTCAGTTCTACTATAGACTCTACTATGGCGTTTCTCTTCACCCTGGTTCCCTTCAACCTTCCTGTTCTGAGGAATAAAGGGACACTTGTGAATGAACGTCAACACCCAGTGGTATTGTATAGCCTCAATGTAAGACTAAGACAAAATCATCACATTATGGAATAATGACTCCCACCATAAGTTGTCAACACAACAGGGCTTCCAGAGAATAATAGAGAATATCAGTGCAGAGGTTACAAGATTCACAATATTGCAGAAAACAGACAAGAATAAAAGCACTAAAAAGACGTTAAACCTGGAGCACAAAATCATTAAACACAGCAAGCATCAAATAGAGCTCAACTCCTAGCAAGATTAACCCAAGAATTCATGGCCAACTTCCTATTACCTCAGATCTTATTCATTATGCAATATGCCTGGCCTCCAACACAGAACTATAGGCTGTAACATGGAGCTTTTCAAAATAATTTGACAAAATTAAGGAAACATAAGAGTAAGACTCAGGTGCAATCATTTAAATTTATAGACTTGGAATTTAAAGTAACTATGATTAATATGTTAAAGACTCCAGTAGAATCTGGCAACACATAAAGGTAGATGGGCTTTAAAAACTAAGTATGGAAATTATAAGAAAAGGATCTTCAAGACTTTGCATTTGACAATGGAGTATTAGATTTAAGCAAGAGAAAAGCATCTACATTTTCTTTCCATAAATTAATAACTTTGATCAAGAAATGACTTGAAAGACTTCAAAAATGGAAGGAAATATTTGCAAAACATAAAACTGGTAAGAGGTTAATATATACAACATATAAAGCATTTATACTACCCAAAAGAAAATAACAAAAACAAAGCAAAGAGAAACAACACATCTTAAAAGTGGACAACATGGCCAGGGAGATAGCTCAGCTGATTAAAGTGAACGTTTCCAATCTCTATGGCCCATCCCTTTGGCTCACAGGTAGAAGGCGAAACCAACTTTTGCAAGTTCTGCTTTGGCCTTCACCTGTGCACTATGGCATGAACCACACAACACATATACACATGTAAAGACTAAATAAATAAATAAATAAATAAATAAATAAATAAATAAATGGTAGATAGAATTTGAAAGCTTTCAGGAGGTAAAGGGCTTGGGATTTAGAAACTATTTACCATGAAGGGGAGAGGAGAGGAAGGTGGAGAGGAAGAAAATGTCATGAGGTAAGACTCATAATCATGGCCATGAGGGCTGACTTGCTGGAGTTAAGAGCAGCTCTGATGGAATGTAGTAAGTAAGAACTTGCTGTTCTCAATGGGAAAGGAGATTCTGATAGCCTCGAGAGTAGATGCCAAGCTTTAGTACTAAAAAGGCTTATTATAAATTAAAGGTCACATGTGTCTTTTATGTGGGAACTAGATAATCAAAGGCAGCGCAGAAGCCCTGACTGAGATTAAATATATTCCACAACAGGCTTGAATATGTTTTTCCTCAAAGAAGGTATACAAATGAAATGCCTATAATTAAGATGGCTTTGAGGAAAATAAAGGTAAGGAATATGTAATGGCAAAAATTACGCAAAGCAAAACCCTTATACTGAGCTGGCATAAATGTGAAATTATTTGGTCACTGTAGAAATGACCATTCTACAAATTTTGACAATTCTTCAAAATTTACAACAGTAATACTAATGGTCCATTTTGTTCTTGGCCACATACATTACAAAGAAGTAAACACAATTTTACACACACAAAATGTGCTGTATGTTTATAGCAACATTATTCTTAATAATTCAAAGGCATGAACAACTAACATCTCCTTCAAAAGAATTAGATAAAAAGTTGTACCATCTACAAAAAAAGTAGAACATTTTTCAGTCAAATAAGACATAAAGGACCGGTAGATGCCACAACTTGAACCACAAAACCATATATCAAATAGAAGAAGCACTATTTTTAAAGTTATATATATATATATATATATATATATATATATATATATATATATATAAAATTGTGGTATGCCTTTGTGGTTTCCCCAGTTGTGCCTCTACTTTGGCAAAAGCTATGGTTCCAAGTCTTCTGGTTCCTTCCTCAGGGTATGCAGGTGCTGCTGTATACCAGGCTGGAAGGATGAAGCAGAGTCGGGAATGAGTGGGGTCTGCAGGACCCTGGTCCAGCTGGGAGTGAGTGCCAGGGTAGAGCTGGGGGAAGGGAGGCCTTCTTCAAAGTTTTTAATGTTACAGCTCATTTCAATGATACTCAATGAAACAGCTCTCTTAAACCATCTGTCTTAGTCAGGGTTTCTATTCCTGCACAAACATCATGACCAAGAAGCAAATTGGGGAGGAAAGGGTTTATTCGGCTTACATTTCCATACTGCTGTTCATCAAAGGAAGTCAGGACTGGAACTCAAGCAGGAGCTGATGCAGAAGCCATGGAGGGATGTTCTTTACTGGCTTGCTTCCCTTGGCTTGCTCAGC
>LR751405.1:16428-127803 GCA_902729485.2 Mus minutoides | reverse complement strand
AAAAGCCATTATTCTGACAGCCATGAACACACACACACCACATGACATACACTATACTATACTACGTTACACTACACACACACACACACACACACACACACACACACACACACACACACATATACACATACCACATACACTACACATACAAACACACCACATACACTACACCACACACACACCACACACACACCACATACACTACACCACACAGACACACACACACATTTGAACTCCTCAGGGCATTGGAGTAAGTAGAAACATAATGACCACAAAACAGCAGCTCCCTTAACCCAGGCTTTTAAACCCAGTCACTTTAAACAGTGACTTCATGTTACTTGAATGAATAAAAGAAACACTTGGTAATCAGGAGCAACTCTCCTTACTCCAGTCACTTGGACAGTCACTTTGCTTTCTCTTTACTGTGGGTAGCAGAAAAGTCATGGAGAAAAGGATTCTAAATCACTTAGTCTTGGCTTGGTCAACATAGAAACAGGAAAGGATCAAAATGAAAGAGTGCAGAAGTGTTGCTATAAACAAACCCAAATGCCCAGTTTCATTCTGCCATTCGATTAAGAAAGAAACAAAGTGTCCTTGGGATTCTCTAGACACTGGGCTAAAGTACACAAAAGAGAATGATGAGGGAAAGATGTCTTTCCTTCATCTTTGTACGCTGTGTTAGGGAAGATTTTAAAGAAGTGTTTTCCAGAACTGTGGATGTAGCTCAATTATTAGAATTCACACCTGGCATACTGGAAGTCCTGAGATGTATCCCCAGAAATAGACACAACTGGACAGAGTGGAGTATACCTCAGTGTGGTATTTGGGATGTGATGTCATGTAGATCAATTCATTATGAGGTACAGTAGAAATTTAGGACCAAACTGTGCTTCTTGAAACACGATTTTTAAAGCATGACGTCTGAATGATATAGATGGCTTATTCCATGTGCAGGCTTCATGGAGAGCTCTGAAAGAAGCAGTCTCCTGATGAGTCTCTATCTCTCATGATTACTCCTGCTTTTAAAGGGAAAGCAAACAAACAAACAAACAAAACATTGTGGTGATTTGCAATGTGTTAATAGATGATGGTTGGGGGATTTTATGTCTTGAAAGCAAATTTATGCCAGATTCTTATTAGAAACTCAGATATAATTCAGTAAGTTTGGCTAAAAGGCAAAGAGGGATATTGAATGTTTGCCACGGGAAATTACTTGTAAGTACAGTGTTCGTTGTCATCAAGGATTGCTTTAGTCAAGACTATCACTGGGCCACAGAGTAGAGAAGGTGCTCTCAGTTCCATGGTGTGTGTCTGTACGTTGGATCTACCATGTGACATACCACCAATTAAAATGACGGTGCATGCTGCTGCTAGCACAGCTAATTACATCCTTAAATCATAGCCCTCTACTTTGCATTGGCACAAGACAGCGAAAGAGCCAAAGAAATGTTTGGATTTTTTTTTTCATGCACAGAACATCTCTACAAATCAAAACAAATTTTTTCAAAGCTTCACTTATCAATCTTTGTAGCCGAATCTATAGAAGTGCAATTACAATTTGATTAACAGCAGTCTTTTTTTTCCCCCAGGTTTGGTAATTAATTGACATGACAGGATCATTCCCTTCATGTTGTTTTTCTTTAAAGATGGAATGTTTCTTTTATTTTAAAATGTTTGAATTCATTTTCCCTGTCTGAGTATTTGAGTGATCTCCTACACACTGAGGAACAGAGCCTCATCTACAAGCCCTTTCCATGGTGTCGATGGTATGGTCCCCAGGAACTGTGCCCCAACCTGCTAGCATTGAAAATTAAATTACGGCATGAGTTTTGGAAAGAAGAAAACTGATCAAATCCATATAAAATCTTTTTGTTTTGTGACCCACTGTGTTTAAGCGGGGTCATCTGTGTGACCATGGCTTTGAATGATTCACTGGAGTCTGGTGGGCTCACTGGTTCAATTTTCTACACCCCTAACATCACGTTATACAGTTACCAGAAGTCTAGCTAGTGGAGGTAGAAGCCTCTGAGCCCTTCCTCTGCCCATGACTAACTTAACAAGTCCAGGCTTCAGCAGACCCAGTGAAGGTAATCAGAGAACTATGAGTTCATGTGAAAAGGGGATTTGTAAGGAAGGGGGATGCTGACAGGGCTGGGGAGTGAGAGGTGGGGTCAAGAGTGTTCAGAATTCATTATGTATACATCAAAGGACAAATTTTCTCGGAAAAAAAAGACAAAAACCATGACAATTTCTGATTTGCTTCTATTGACTAAAATATCATGGTAAGATATCACTTCCTAAGTTAGGTTACAAAAAGACAGTACCTTGCATTACAGATGCTCATCTTTTTCAAGTTACCACTGTGAGAAACTCTGTGAAAAGATTCATATAGTAAACCTTTGCTATCTCTGGTCAATGACAAGATCCAGAAGAAAAAATATTCATGTCAAGTATGGGAGCCCTGTAATGGATCCAAGTCTGCTGACTTCTCCATGACAGCTCATGAGTCGTGACAAAGTAAGACATATCTAGATTCCTCACATACAAAATATGAGGTCATAAATGTTTGACATTTAAGGACTATATTTTGAATAATTTACCACACACTCAGAAATGGCTACAGGTAAAAATTAGTAATCAATAGTATGTGACAGCTAATTAAATTTCAACATTAATTAACTAGAGTATTCTCCTTTTCACATTAATTTTTTATTTCTTTGGTTGATATCCTGGAATCTTTTCCATTACCTTGTATGTTATCCTTTCTAATTTTAAAGTATTGCTTATATTCAAGCAAGCCCCTTCTTGCCACATCACTCACATGCCAAGATTGTTGTTTCTTCTTTCATCATGCTTATGATAGCTCTAACTTTTAAAACCAATTACCTTTTTTTTTTAACATTTTGGTAGAAGCATCATTTCTGTAATTAACATGTAACAGTGCCCCAGCTTGTAGTAAATATCTTTATTTGTGTTATATCCTGGTGCTTAATTAAGTATTCTTAATTCTAACAGTTTAGTGTTTTGTCTATTCTGGTAAATGATCTTATAATCTGCTGAATGGGATGAATTTATGTCCTTGTGTCTTACAAGTTTTACATCTGCTTTTTGCCTTATATTGTAGATAGGGATTTTCAGCTTTCACTTGTTTTAAAAAGTTGCTTCTTTTATTTTCCGAGATTATAGTTACCTTGAGGACCTGCTTGATCAATATACTGTTACTTTTCCATGGCTGACTTTTTGATATTAGATAATGAATTGGTATGTGCTCAGGGAAGACCACCACTCCTGTTCCCAGCATTCCTTGGTTGCCTCCAGTTCTTTGTGTAGGATTGAGGCTCCTTGGTTTTCCTCAGATGATTACCTAGTCAACACCTTTATAGAGTATAAGTGAACAAAAAGGTCTGTCTGTCTTCTCGTTTTGGTGACTGTAATAAAACTCTATCTTGAAAATGGAGAGGAATGTGAATGCTGGCCCCAAGCCTGGTAACTAAACTTTCCAAACATACTGACTACTCTAAACATACTAATCATATATCTTCCTTGTCAGTGAGCTTGCAAAGCAAGGCCTAGTTCAAGACAATCATCTATAGATAAGAGATCACACAATGAATAATGATGAATAATGACACAGACCTGTAGCATCCACAGACAACTGAACAAGTTCCAACTTTTCTTAGTTCCCCTTACTAAAACACGCACAAACATCTTGAATGTTAAAGGCTTTATGCTCTCTTCTGTTATCTGAACATTTTCCCTAAAGTAAGAGCATAGTGTATTCATAAGTAGTTTCGACCCACAAGTTAATGAAGTCTGTCCAGTTTGAATGATTTTCAAATGCAAGGAAACTAGATCTTTACCTAAATAAATCAGAAAATTTTAAATCATAATTATGTTTGGACTCTTAAAAACGTACTGGCCTAACATGTTGTCTGGTTACCAGGAGTAATTAATTATACAGAAGCTGGTAGACCTGGTAGCTCCATACAGCTCATTCACAAATATCCTTCAGGTTCTAATGCTAATATTAATGTGTCTCTGTGAAGCTATCTGCAACCTTCTCATTTCAAATAGTAATGTACTAGGTCCCATCCTACACCCCAATTGTATTTTGTACTGCACATTTACTAATTTAATTTTTATAGTTGTGTATAGTTTGTGTGTGTGCGTTTGTGTGTGTGTGAGGGGGGGAGGGATGGAAAGGAATGCATGCTATTGTGTACATATGGAGATCAGAGGACAATTTATAGGAGTTGGTGCTCTCTTTCAACTGTATAAATGAACAACAAAATGGTCTGTATTCTCCTTTGGTTATTATAATAAAACCATATCTTGAAAATGAAGAGGAGTGAATTCTGGCCCCAAGCCATGTAGCTAAAACTTCCAAACATACTGACTACTCTAAACATACTAATCATGTCTTACATGTCAGTGAGCTTGCAAAGCAAGGCCTAGTTTAAGACATTCATCTATAGATGGCAGATGATGGAATAGGGATAGGACTCTAATGGTAGGCTTAGCAGTAAGCACCTTTACTTCCTGACCCATCTTGTCTTTGTAATTTATACTTTCTCTCTATTCATAAGAATGCAAGAATCAAAATGGCATGGAATTTGTTCCATTCGCGACCATACTTAGCCCTTGTCCACATTGTAAAAGACCCCTGGCAACATCCTGGCTGTGTGCATTAAATAAGTTGTGAAAATATGGAGGAAGTGAATAAAAAGGGTGGTGAACTCTTAACAAACATGTATGACCTTTGTAAAAAAGATTTTGAACAAATACATATGAAATCTGCTATTAAAAGTGGAAGCATGTCTGTTCTGTTTACAGCATATCACACTCCATATTTATCTATGGACAATAACTATTGTCTAAAGTAAAGTTGGATTTTGATAAAGGTTAAAAATAAATTGCTATGAGTTATGCATGTTTAATATACTTTATGAAAAATTCTGTCTTCCTTTTAATAATGTCAATTTTTTATGAGTCAGTGTGACATATGCTAAGAAGTGTTGCATTACTGGTTTTTACATTACAATAGTCATTTTTTAAACTTAGAGCAGACATAGGGTGCAATACAATTTTAAAGGGGAAAAAACAACTATAGCAAACTATTAAATATTCAAACTAATTAAAATTTACTTGTCATAAAATAGCAATAAATTTTAATTTATGCAATAAAATTTCACATAACAATTGCTGAAATAGTTTTGCTCTCATTTTCTGTAATCAAAGTAAGCTAATTCTGTCACACAGAAATTATATTAAATTTCTTGAGTTTGTTGAAAGAAATAGAAGAAATATCAATATTTCTTCATTTTAATTAAAAAATGACTAGGTTGGATTTTGCATTCTGTCATTATTGAAACTCATTATTCATACTCCCCCAAAATTATTTTTAATTTCGCAGAAATATTTAGAAAGTGCTAATTTTAATTTCAGAGTACATGACAGATAGTTAATTCAAACCTCGCCTATTACCTAAGTTTTCACACTTAAAATATAACTTCTGTGTTGAATCAGAACAAAAAAAAAACTTCAATTAGAAAAAAAATACTTTATAATCATACCAGTTAATAAATGGCTGCTTACTTTATGCCTGAATTTTAGCAGATTCCAAATCCATGCTTATTGCAACCCAGAAGAGATGCCATGGGGGTGGCAGTCACAGGAAATATTTCCTCTCCCCCGTGTAGACCCTGGAAGCCATGCTATTGTGAAACCCAGCTACTGCTAATGTCTGGTGCTCGGCTGCACAGTGTGAGCCCAGGCACGCCTGTTGGTGTGGCAGCCCACGGTCGTGCACAAGTACTTACAGCCGCAGTGACATGGTGCTAAGCATGTTTTAAGACTAGTCCCAATCGAGCAGCATCTTATCCAACCAGAAACAAGCCCACAATCCAGCTCTTTTTAAGTGATCATCCTTGTATCATAACAGATTAAAGCTGCAGCTACTTTGGATTATGTTTAATCTAACCTTTATCCATCCACATCTTCACCTGAAACTTACAAGGACCAAGAGTCAATTGCTGGGGCATAATTCACAATGACACTGATCTTCCCTTCCTCGCTCTAATTATCTGGATTAAGAATAACACTTTTGAGTAATTATTTTCACATTGGATAAACATTAAGCTTTCCTGGATTTATCTGAGCTTTTTCCTAACATGAAATAGATCCAGCCAGGCTTATAGGAACATAACTGACAGGAGGGACAGCTTAATCAAGGCAACCCTAAACAACTAAAACAATAAGGAAATGTTGATTTCTCATTGTGTAGGAAACTCAGGATCGGGAAGTTAGCAGGGTTTTGTGGTACTAAGCCCCTCAACCTTCCACAGCCAATTGCTGAGCTTGAATGGGGTTTTTTTTTTCCTTGCTTTATAATCATCCAGTAATCCTCAAATAACATTCAGTCTCTGAAGCACAGAGAGCAGCATGAAATGGCTGTACTGCTGACATTAATTGGAAGCACTGACACTACCTATGCGCACTTGGTATTTGGCTCTTTCTAACCTGTGTGGTGGCCTAAAAAAGAAAGCATGTTATATGAGAATCGATGAGCTAAAATTATAATTATAGAGAATAAAACATTTGCTGTGTCACTTCTGATCACTCTTTGGATCACTCTGCTGTCTCTCCACGAGTGCACACAATCCCTAAAATTGCTATCACGAGCAAGCTAGAAAAATCTCCCAAGCTTGTCTTTGAAACCTCCCCAGATCATATACAATTACTCAACTAAAATCACATCACAAAACCCAATTACACTTTGGCTTTGCAGATCCACAGATAACCTCTTAAAGAGCAAACTCCCTCACTGTGTCGACCTCTGACCCCAAGCTCTTTCTCCAATCTGCTGCTGCAGAAGCAGCCAGGCTGCATGTCTCTCAGCACCTGAAGAGCCCAAACTTTGAAGTCAGAAAGACCTGCAGGACTTTTGAATGGTGCCTGGTATTTAAGATTAAGCTGAATATTGTTACTATTTTGTTCTTGGCCCTCAGCTATATATTATGTACAGCTGTGGATCTTACAATTAAGTATTTCAATGGAGACATTTTCCGACAATATTTTTGCCTTATCTGTCCGGCAGGATGAAGAAAAACTGGGCTTTCAAAATCTAAGTTCCTGATCGCTTTGAAATTTGAATTTAAATTTTATATCAAATATAAATGTATTTACCATTTAAATTTACACAAAATTAAAAATAATGCTTAAAAAGAAAGCATTTCAAACATTTGCAATGTGTGGGAGAACTGGGTGAGTCTCAGAGCAGTAACCCTTACAAATCCATGATTCCCTGTCTGTTAATCTGCATGCAAATTAAACCTTGCTCATGTGATTCTCCTTAGAAGACAGCTCTTAACTTCACTCTGGCTCCTTCATACGTTCTAAGGAGACTCAGATCAGGAAGTGAAGTGATGGCAGTTAACAGGGAGAGGAATGTGAATTGTAAATGTGAAACAAAGCATAATGATTGCTCTTCCTCAGACCTGGGGTCATCATAGCTTTGCTGGTCAGCTAACCTGTCTATACCCTGGAACATCCTCACCTATCAGCAGTAATGCGTGAGTTCACAGTCCTTGTTAGAACTGCGCTGGCATTTGGAGGTTATTTGCTTTAGCCTTCCAACCCTCTCCTCCATGGGGCATGTCAGTGACCATTGAATGCCCATGACGGGGGCAGTGCAAAAATAATGAGGCATATCTAGGGAAGAACACAGTCAAAATAGTGGCTTTGCTGTTGTCCTCCTCTCAAATGAAGTGCCTAGATTTGCGTAGCAGAGGTGAACAAGGTAATATTGTTTTACTACCTAAGTCTGCCATCTTCAGCAGGGTTCTCGCCTCTGTTTATGACCTCAGAGGTTCTAGAACTGTGAGTCTCACCCTACCCAATTCATCAAGCCATTGATATAGTCCTCCAAGTTGTGGTGACTCCCAACCATAAAGTTATCTTTATTGCTCCTTCATAACTGTAATTTTTCAACTGCTAAAATCATAATGTAAGATTCTGTGTTTTATGATGGTCTTAGGTAACCCCTGTGAAAGGGTTCTTCAACCCCCAAAGGGTGGTGACCCACAGGTTGAAAACTACTGGTCTAGACTGTGTCAGGCAAAGTATCTGTAAAATACAATGTCAGTAAGAACAAAGTACTGAGAATTTTAAGTTTCCATGAAGAAACAATATGCTAGTGTACAAAGGAAAATAAAAGATATTACAAATATTGAATAATTTCAGTTACTATAATCATGAGCAAGAACAGCATTTGAGTCCCTCTTGGAACAATATATAATTTTTAAACAAGAAACTAATGCCCTGATATGCTTTCTGTTTTTTTTTTATTGAGATTATATAATTAAATGATTTTCTCACTCTTTTTCCTTCCTCCAAACCCTCCCATGTACCCCACCCCCACCTTGCTTTCAAATTCATGACCTATTTTTAATTATTTTAACCTGAAACCGGACATCCATTGTGCTTGGTATGACCTCAGGGATTAGCCTCTCTGGAGCAACAAGGGAATTATAAAAGAGCAGGTGCCCCGATACAGACACATACAGAAGAGCTGAGCAGGTGCCCCGATACAGACACATACAGAAGAGCTGAGCAGGTGCCCCGATACAGACACATACAGAAGAGCTGAGCAGGTGCCCCGATACAGAAGAGCTGGGGTTTGGGTGGGTTGTGCTTACTTTACCAGAGAACACCAACCTCAGCCCAGAATTTCAGCACATTTATTTTACACATATAAATAATGGAGATGAGTTTATTGTATATAGCTGAGTAAGGAGATTATTTTCTGATAAATAGTTGAGCTAGGTTCAGCTAATGATAGGTAGGTTTAGCTAATCTTGGTTCATCTCTGTAGGAAAGGAGGCTCAGGTTGTAACCATCCCTGAAGAAGAGGCTGTGGTAGATGAGTCTATATACCTTGGGAACATTCACATAGAATGGAGGAAGGCTTCGCTGTCTCTCTGAGCCTCACCGTGGGAAGTCTTTGCTATTGCCAAGGGTCTGAGGCACCAGGTCCTCAACATAACTGTGTCCATTTTAATGGCACACATTCACTTAGGACTGCATCCACTCCATACACTTTTTCTCAGGCTTCCCTCAGATCCACACACACATACCACTTTCATTTTAAAGTTCTTTCCTTAAAGTTAATTCACATGAATATTTATTTATCCATGAGACTGAGTAGCTGTTTGTTTTATAAGATTGGGAGATATATTCTTCATGCTTTAGCTGCCACTTTGAAAATTTCATTTCAAGGGAATGTAAGTCTGAACATACAAAATAATAACATGGATTTAAATAAGCTGTAATTCACCCTAATTACTCAAACCCAAATTACCATTTCTATGGCTTGCAGTTATTACAGATTCAGTAGTACTCTATGTCCCACATGTAGTAGTGAAAGAGCTGAATTTTTAAAATAATTTTTAGATTTCCATACATCTATGGAGAGAAAAGAGAAACATGGGGTGTGTACACACATAATTTATTTGAAATATGAAAAATTCCAAATATCAGCATGTCTGAAAACATTTGACATAGAAAATGTAATATAGAAGGAAAAATTTCAAGAAAAAAATAAATGAGGTGTTTGGTGGATAGAGGTGTGAACTCTGCACAGTTGACTGTGCTTTGTAAACGTTTACATTATCCCAAGGCAAGTCAGACTTATGCACTTCCTGCATGCTGCATAACTTTACCCAGAGTTGCGTAAGCTTCATTCCTCATACAGATGCTGTGGAAGTGGCGTTAAGGCATGTGTTTCTGACAATCTCGACAATTTCTTCTCGACAGTTCTTAAAGAAAGGGCAAGGCTACATGACAGCCCCAGATGGTCTGTAAGCGAAGAGCAGAAAAAGTTCCGTAATTGATTTGCTGTTTGTTGAGATACCCTAAATGTTCAACATCAACTTTTACCTAATCCATCCATTCCACCTTTGTTATTGTTTTACCCTTTAAAAGAAAGAAAGAAAGAAAGAAAGAAAGAAAGAAAGAAAGAAAGAAAGAAAGAAAGAAAGAAAGAAAGAAAGGAAAGGAAATCCCAACAGGGGTTAGGTTTATGTGCTTAGCATTAAAAGAAAAAAAAAAGGCTCAGAAACTTGGCTGAAGAAACCAGCCCCTCCAGAACTTTTGTTTTGTCATTCTATAAGAAGGCTGTTGACACCTATGCTTGGTCAATCTCTAGAAGGCTCTACCAGGATGCTTATTAGTGGTGCTGGCTTTTTTTTTTTCTTTTTTCTTTTTCTTTCTTTTTTTTTTTTTTTTTTTTTTTTTTTTTTTTTTTTTTTTTTTTTTTTTTTTGGTTTTTCGAGACAGGAGACAGGGTTTCTCTGTATAGCTCTGGCTGTCCTGGAACTCACTTTGTAGACCAGGCCGGCCTGGAACTCAGAAATCCACCGGCCTCTGCCTCCGGGGAGTGCTGGGATTAAAGGTGTGCGCCACCATGGCCTGCTTGCTGGCTGTTTTTTGAAGTACTCTTCCGTGTAGTCTCTGGATGGCTTCCATAAACTGTTCTAAAAATACAGGAAATCCTTCAAAGGAAAAATTTTTATATTAATTTTAAGAATTGCCATAGTCAGAAATGAAGGAATGACAGTGATATCAATCGACACCAGGAGTGGGGATGTCAGCCCCATATAACCTCTTCCAGTAGGATTTCTTCTTGTTTTATGTCACATGATCTCATTTAACTTGTTTTGCTCTGGCTACTATGCTGGGTTTGAGGCAGAAAACTCAGGATGCTGGAAACATTTTTATCTTGAGTACCAATCAGTACTGGAAAGATCTGCTGGATTCCAAGCATAGTGAAATATAGAACACACCCACATTTATTTCAAGCTCTTAAATTGCAGAAGCTTGATAATGAATGTAAACACTCATCATGCTGTTTCTCTAAAGAGAGAAAGGACTAGCATTAGTGGAAGTGCCCTGAGCGAGATGGCTTTTACTTACCCACTCTCTGTTCCTACAGTTGATCACTGAGCACCCTACAGAACCATCCTCTTATGTTATCAAACACATAGAAATTGTGTAACCAAAGCACCAGGGAAGTAAAATAGATACATATAAACATGTGAATAGCTTTGTTTTCAACTCTAATCTGAGTTTTGTTCTGCTCTTTACTTGAAACAACTTCAGTGGAGACCTATGGGAAGAATAGCATTTCCACATGCTAATACAGTTTTAGCTGTTCCTGATCCATTGACAAATACATCAGAGCATCCTCTTTTGAATGCCTAGTAGAGGCCTCTGTATTAAAGGCTTGGCCTAGGGAAGCACCTCTGAAAGGTGGTAGAACTTTAAGAACATTAAGCCTATGGGAGGTCTTTAGGTCATTGGAGCAAAGCTGCAATGTAATAGCTATAGCATCACCTTCAAATTTTTCAATGTAGTTTCTTCTCAGTTGATAAAGTGAACATTCTTGCTTAGGAATATAATCTAGCCATGGCATACTTAATTGCCACAGGACCAAAGCCACAGGCTAGCCAACTATGGACTGGATATACACAGATAGATAGATAGATAGATAGATAGATAGATAGATAGATAGATAGATAGATAGATAGATAGATAGACATTTCATAGTACTTAACTTCATCTGGTCTAAACGTATTATTCCATTATTCTAAATATAACCTATGGAGTTTACCTCCTGTGTTAGTTTCCTGTCACTATAAAAAAAAAATACTGAGGTAATTAACTTATAAAAAGAAAAAAAAATTTTGACTCACAATCTTTTATATGTCCCCATCCATGAATAAGCACACCCATTATCCATGCTATCAGACTTCTAGCAAGTTAGCACGTCATGATGGGAGAACATTTATTTTATGCACTAATGAGAAAAATGACAGGGGCTGGAGTTACATGATCTCCTTGGCTCTACATTTTTTAGAGTTACACTAAAACCAAGCCGAGAGGCCCTGGGATTTCCCAGGAGGTGCCACTCCTGAGTTAGAGGCATGGAGCCTTAGCACGGGCTTTTAGAGGACACTCCAAATACAGACTAAAACACTCCTCTTGCTTGTCTGTAAGCTAGCATGCCAGCAAGAAGAAATCCACCTACTGTCCTTTCAGTCAATTCCAAGAAATGTCTCAGAAGCTCCAGGATCCTGTAACTGTTCTCACATGTGAAACACCTTCAGAATTAAGGTGTGCTCTTCACACACATTTGCTTTTGCATTAGTTTCCTCTCACTTTCCAAATCAGCTAAGACGATGTCATATTTCTCCTCAGAATCTTCAATGGGTTTTAAAAATATCTTCATCAAATATTTATATGAGCATGCAGTTTATTATTTAGTTTTGTTAATAATATGAATTAAATTAAATGATTTATGAATATATGAACCCCACTTAGACATACGAATTTTCTATCTCTGCCTGTGATGGCTTGTATATGTTTAGTCCAGTGAATGACACTATTAGAAGATGTAGCCGTTGGAGCATGTGTGTCACTGAGAGTATGGGCTTTAAGACCCTCATCCTAGCTGCCTGGAAGCCAGTATTCTGCTAGAATCCTTCAGATGAAGATGTAGAACTCTCAGCTCTGCCTGCACTATGCCTGCCTGGATGCTGCCATGCTCCCACCTTGATGATAGTGTACTGAACCTCTGAACATGTGAGCCAGCTCCAATTAAATGTCCTTATAAGAGTTGCCTTGGTCATGGTGTCTGTTCACAGCAGTAAAACCCTAAGACAGTGCTCATGAAAGATATTAGCCTGTTAGTTCTGTGTCTGGGGCATACGGTTTGTATATTAGAAGATATTTGTCTCATAAAATGAATTGGGAAGTATTCCCTCTGCTTATAATTTCTAAAATTGTGGAGAGCAAGCAATTTTACCTATTTAAATATCTCATAGAATTTGTCAAACAATGAACAAAAGTTTGTTGACATACAATTCTGGAGAATAAACCATCAAAGCTTGGTGTAACATCAGACAAGAATTGTTTTTTTTTTTTTTACTGTGCTACCCCATAGCATACAGACAAGAAGAGGGTGAGAGAGACATAGAAGACAGCTACACTATTGTGCCTTTATCATCAGCACTACTTATGATAATCACCTAAGCACTTTTCATTAGGTCCCACCTCTCCATACTGTTATAATGAGTACTTAGGGTCCCACACAATTAGTACCGGGTATATTAAAGCTATAGCACCATTGCAAGGTGCAGTATAGCACTGGATTGTATGGCATGTAGTTTCATTATCCTGTGTTTATTTATATATATCCTTTGTGTGTGTGTGTGTGTGTGTGTGTGTGTGTGTGTGTGTGTGTGTATTTAATTATCATTGGACTTCCAAGACCAGTATGCATTTTAGGTGAGGATTATATGTCACAGTTTCCAGAGAGATGTTCATTTTCTGATTACCTTTTATGTACTTCCAATTCAACTCTATTATTTTAAGTGTATGCTGAATGGTTTCTATTCTTTACTTTGCAAAGGCATTCTCCATAGTTAACCAGCCTGGTCTGGTTATAGAGTAAGTTCTAGGACAGCCAGGGCTATACAGAGAAACCCTGTCTCAAAAAATAAAAAGGAAAAAGAATCTGAACTTCCTTTATGAATGGCCATGTATACTTCAAAACAACATATTGTCTACTTTTTTCTGTGGGATGTTTAGCTGGTAACAATTAAGTAAATTCAGTTCACTTACTGATTTGTATAACATGGTTTGTGTTCTTCCTGCTTTTTTTGTCAAGAGCATCTAGCCTTTATCATAAGAAGAATATGTAAGTCCCCAAATATAGCAATGCCTGGCTCTTCTTCTTCTGGAAGTTTTCTGCAAACTTTGTTCTTATGTGTAGAATGCTTTGTTATGTATAGACAAGTTTGTGAATAGGTGGCCTCGTAGTTGCAAATGTCCCTCTTAATTTTTCTTTTTCCTAAAGTCTGCTGTGTCTTAAAGTGTGTAACTCTCAGCTTTTCCGTTTTGTCTTTTTTATTTCTTTTTGAGAATTTCATATAGGGTACTGTACTTACACCATCCACCACTCCCTTTTCTTTCTCCATCTCTAATGCCCCTCATATTCCTTCTCAAATGCATGGTCTTTTATTATTTCATTATATATATAATATTCTTTATATATATACATATATATAATGTTATATATATGTATATATATATGTATGTATATATATATATATATATATATATATATATATATATATATATATACATATATATATATATATATACACAAACATAACTTGCTAAGATCTTTCTGTATTGTTCATATGTGTTTATGGTTGACCTCTTGGGATAAGCTAACCTTTAAAGAATTCTTTTGGGGGGAAGAAAGACTCTCTCTTCTAGCTTGCTTTCCATTGCTGTGATAAAACGTTGACCAAAGCTGCTTTGGAAGGGAAGAGTTTACTTGTCTTAGACATCCAGATGACAATACTTCACTCACTGAGAGAAGTCAGGGTGGAACGAGCAGGCAGGAACCTTGAATAGAAGTTTCTTAGTCTGCTCAGCTTGCTTTCTTAAACAACTAAGGGCTACCAACCCTGGTCTCGTTAACATCAAACATTAATCAAGAAAATGCCTCGCAGATATGCACCCGGTTGACAGAGGAAAATCATCACCTGAAGTTTCTTTTACTCAAGTGACTCAAGTTTGTGTCAAGTTGGTGAAACTAAGCTCTTCAGTCATGCTTCATCTCCAATGTCTAATGACAAATGTCTAACGTTTTATACCCCAGTTCTTTTTAATCTAATTAAGGGTCTACAAATTTTGTTGATGGTTTCGGAGTACCAATTTTAATTTCCATTAATTATTTTTATTTTTTCATTTGTTTTTCATTGATTGCTGTTCTATCTTTTAAAACTTAAATGCATGTATTTTATTGTATGCATATGTGCTTTATGTGCAACATGTTTGTACAGTGCTTTTAGAAGTATGAAGAGGACATTGGGTCCTCTAGAACTGAAGTTATGGAAGATAGTAAGCTACTATGCAGGTGCTGGGAACTGAACTTGCGATTTCTGCAAGAATAGCAAATGCTCTTTACAACTGAGTCTTTTCTCTTGCTTATTCTTTCCATCTACTGCTTCTTGGGTTGGTTTGCTTCTACTGCCATAAAGTGCATCATTACCTTATTTGTTTGATAGCTCTCATTTTATAATGCAGGAACATAGAGCTATGAACTTTGATGTCAGGACTACTTCCACATTATATTACCAATTTTGATTATGCTTCATTTTCATTTTCATTCAGTTCTAGGATTTGACTGTCTTTTGGATTGACTTTTTGATGTCCTTCATTTTGGGAGTGTGTTCTCTGATTTCTACCAGCTTCTTCTGCATCTTTGTAGTATCTCCTGGTGTTGATTTTGACCTTTATCCTACTGTGGTCTGATATAATGCAAAAGCAAGAAACCTATTTTAATTTCCTTGTATTTATTAAGATTGGCTTTGTGTCCTCATATGTGGTATATTTTGGAGGAAGTTACATGGAGTGCCATGAATAATCTCTATTTTGTTGTGTGGGGATGAAATGTTCTGTAGATATCTCTTAAGCCATTTGATCTATGGTGTCATTTAATTCCAATATTTCTCTTTTCTTTCTTGTTTGTCAGAGTGAGCATTATTACCACTCATTATCATTATCACTCATTATTACTTTGTTGGAGTTAATGTATGGCTTTATATCTAGTCGTATTTGCTTATGAAATTGAAAGCAACTATATTTGGTATGTCTATATTTAGAATTATAATGTGCTCTTGGTGAGTTATTCCCTCGTTCTCTATCAAATGGACTTTTTCCATTCAGTTATTTTCAGATGGATTTTCTAGTTCCTATATTTTTTGATTCATTTTAGTTTGCAGACTATTTTGTTTGATAATACAAGAGTGACATTTGCTTTTTATTATCTTTGCTGGTTCCAATAATTTATAGAAACCTCGGTTTATCCTTTTACCATGAAGATATGTCTGTCCATCATTTTGAAGTATGTTACAGGCAGCAAAAAGAGAGTCTGCTTTTTGTGGGAGATTTCTCTCTCCTGAGTAGTTGTAGTTTGAGGTTCATTTCTCACTATGAAAGTTACTGTGGCTGCTTGTATACAGTTTCTAATGGCTTAATGGATTTACTTGTAAATCTTGACTCCGTTTTTGAATGCCTTTGCCAATAATGTTTGTTTCTTGGACACAGCAAGAAGCTGTATTGTGTTTCTAAATCCAATTAATCTGTTTCTTTTAACTACCATGTTTAGGCTTTGTTCATTCAGTTATTTTTCAGATGGATTTTCTAATTCCTATATTTTTATGATTATTCTGCTTGGATTATTCTTCCTTCTTTCTTCTCCCTATGTTAATATTAGGAAGTTGCTAGGTTACTGTATTACACTTAATAGATTCCATCTTGGCTTTCTTTTATTCATCTATTAATGTCATGAAATAGATACTCTTCTTTGTTCTCATGAGTGAGATTGTCTTTTTTCTTTTTGTATAGTATTCCATTAAATATTCTATAACCCTGACTTGGTTTTCAAGTGTCTCCTTTGATAGCTTAAGTACTTGTACTGAAATGTCCTTACGCTCCCATAAATTAAAAAATTAATTAGTTCAATTTCTTCTTCTTCTTCTTCTTTTTTTTTAATAGTCTTAGTAGCATCTACAGATCATCCTTAATAGTTTGGTAAAATACCACTGAGAATCCATTTGGGCCTAGACTATTTTTTAAAATCTTTCTTTCTTTCTTTCTTTCTTTCTTTCTTTCTTTCTTTCTTTCTTTCTTTCTTTCTTTCTTCCTTTCCTTCTCTTTCTTTCTTTCTTTCTTTCTTTCTTTCTTTCTTTCTTTCTTTCTTTCTTTCTTTCTTTCTTTCTTTCTAATTTTACATCACAATATCAGACCTTGCCTCCTCCAAGTACCCCTCACACAAATCCTATTACCACCTCCCATTCTGCTCTGAGAAAGGGGAGCCCCCTACTGGGTATCTCTACCTCAGCACATCAAGTCAGAGCAGGACCAGGTGTATCCTCTCCCACTGAAGGAAAACAAGCCCAGTTAGAGAAACAGGATCCACAGGCAGGCAAGAGATTCAGGGACAGCCCCTTCTCCAGTTGTTGGAGGACCCACATGAAGACCAAGCTGCTCATCTGCTACATAAGTGCAAAGGGCCTAGGTCCAGCCAGCCCAACTATGGTTGATTGGTGTTTCAGTCTCTGGGAGCCCCAGAAAGTCTAGGTTAATTAACTGTGTTGGTTTTCCTGTGGAGTTTTTGTTTGTTGGTTTTGGTTTTGGTTTTGGTTTTGGTTTTGGTTTTTCGAGATAGGGTTTCTCTGTGTAGCCCTGGCTATCCTGGAACTCACTATGTAGACCAGGCTGGCCTGGAACTCAGAAATCCACCTGACTCTGCCTCCCAAGTGCTGGGATTAAAGGCGTGCACCACCACTCTTGTGAGTCTTTGTCCTCTTTGGGTCCCTCAATCCTTCCAACTTTTCCATAAGATTCCCCAAGCTTCATCTATTTGGCTGTGAGTTTCTACATCTATTTCATTAGCTGCTGGGTAAAACCTTTCAGAGGACAGTCAGACTAGGATTCTTCACTCATAACAGAGTATCATTAATGGTGTCTAGAATTGATTCTTGCCCATGGTATGAGTCTCAGTTATGCCTCTATCTTTGTCCCTGTACATCTTATAGGCAGGACACATTTTGAGTCATCTTTTTCCTCTCTTTCTTTTGGTTAGCTAAGCCAAAGGTCTATTGACTTTTTCAGGGTTTTTTATTTGTTTGTTTGTTTGGTTGGTTGGTTGGTTGGTTGGTTGGTTGGTTTTGTTTTTGTTTTTTCAAGACAGGGTTTCTCTATATAGCCCTGGCTGTCCAGGAACTCACTTTGTAGACCAGGCTGGCCTCAAACTCAGAAATCCACCTGCCTCTGCCTCTGCCTCCCAAGTGCTGGGATTAAAGGCGTGTGCCACCACTGTCAGGCAACTTTTTCATTTTTATTTTTTAACTTTTTATTGATTCTTTGTGAGTTTCTCATCATGTACTCCAATCCCACTCATCTCCCCATCCCTTCATATCCATCTTTAACCTTGTAACCTTCCTCCCAAATGAAAAATAAAATAAATAGAAATAAAAACAAAGCAAAAAAAAAAAATCTCACAATGGACATTACAGTATGTCATGGTGTATCACACAGTATACCCTATTTGCCCAGTTTTACTTGCAGGTGCGTGTGTGTGTGTGTGTGTGTGTGTGTGTGTGTGTGTGTGTGTGTGTTTAATTAAGGCATTTTTATTAGATATTTTCTTCATTTATATTTCAAATGCTATTCCCAAAGCCCCCTATACCCTCCCCCTACCCTGTTCCCCAACCCACCCTCTCCCACTTCCTGGCCCTAACATTCCCCTGTACTGGGGCATAAGATCTTTGCAATACCTTACATTTCAAGTGTTATCCCTAGTTTCCCCTCCAAAACCCCCCTCCCCCTCCCAATGCTCCCCAAACCACCCCTTCCTGCTTCCTGGTCCTGGCATTCCCCTATTCTGGGGCATAGAGCTTTCACAGGACCAAGGGCCTCTCCTCCCAATAATGACCAACTAGGCCATCCTCTGCTACATATGCAGCTGGAGCCATGAGTCCCACTATGTGTTTTCTTTGATTGGTGGTTTAGTCCTAAGGGAGCTCTGGGGTTTCTGGTACTGGTTAGTTCATATTGTTGTCTCTCCTATGGTAGCTGCAAATGTTTATTGCAATGAGTCATTTGTCTGGTTCAAAGACTGCTACAGTATCAATACTGAATCCTCATTGTCATTCCTCTCAGACATCCTGTTGTTGTCCTGTATCAGGGAGATTCTATAGCTTTGGATCTGCAGAACCAGACCCTTCATGTACTCCAGGACTTCTTAGTTGAAGTGGATGTTAGGCCAACTCAGAGCCCTGGATCTGGGACTGGGTAGAAGCTGAGTCAGGGGTAACTCTACTCTGCTTCTCTTCTGTGCTACCTCAGGGAGGAGCTGGTCTCACTCTCCCAAGCGCTGCAGGAGGTGTGGGGCATAGCCAGCTCCCCTGTTTTCCTGCCCTTGGGGCCAACTAACCTACCTGCTAGAACTGGCTGGGGGTGGCAGTTGGCAGCTCTCCAGTGCTTACCTCCTGAGGCCAGCTCTCCTGCACTAAGGCCACCTATGCAGCTCACTCATACTCCCCAGGAAAGGGCAGGGGTCAATTAAGAAAAAGGCTGACTCTCCTACCACAGACAATGTACCCAGCCAGTTAAGATGTCAATATGACCTCAGGCTGGAACCCAGACCTTTAGTAGTAACCTGGGCCTTGGACATCAACACAGACCCTGTCTGAGATAAGACCATAGACCCAGACATGGCCCCCAGTGGCAGCATGGACCCAGATGTTGCAATGGCCTCAGGGCACTCAAATCAGTATGTTCCCTAGTGGCAGCATGGCTCTCAGACATCCATGTAATCTCATGTGGTAGTCAGAACACTGACATACACATGGCCTTTGGTGGCAACTCAGGCCATGGACATTGACGCAGACCCCACCGGCATTAGGATGACAGGCCGAAAGAGACTCCCCAGGAAGAGCTCATACCAGGATGTCACCATGGCCTCAGGTGGCAGCACAAGCCACTCAGATCAGTTTGGCCTCCAGTGTCATTATGGCCCCCATACATCAACATGGTTTCATGCAGCAGCACAGACCATTGACACCTGGTTGTGCCTTGATAGCAACACAGGTCACAGATGTCAACACAGATCCTGGCTGCAGTAAGGCTATGGAACCAGACATGGCCACTGGCAGCAGCCTGGGCCTGGGCCTCTCCATGGCCTGGGCTGGTTGTGCAGGCTCTTCATATCATCCTGTTCCTCACCTCACGGCCATCACATCTCCAGTTCCACATCTTTGCACAGTATTCCACTCCATACTCCCTTGAGGCCCTGATTGGTACTTAAGTATCTCTTTTTTTCCAGCCCACCACCCTAGGACAGCCATGGGGACTTGGGCATAAGCTTGGGTATCTCTCTCTTCAGGTCTATTGATCTTGTTTAACCAAGAGGTGAAAGGCAAGTTCCAATAGCTGGAGACACCATGCTCTTCAGACACAGGAACCAAAGGACCTGAGCTGGATCTGATTTGAAATTCTCCTCACTGAAGACTACCTGGTAGCAGAAGAACCATGCAAACATACAAGAAAGGGAAGGAACAAATAGTCCTACCCAGTCTCAATACTTTAAAATCACAGCAATGACCACCATGGCCCAGTAACTCTACAGATACAATAGTGGCATACATACTGTGGCAGTAACCAACAGTTCCCAGGATGAAATTAAAATATCATTAAAAATCATGAACAAAACAGAAACCTAGTTAAATACTTAGTGATAGTACAGTCATGGATCTTGGAGGAGAACCTACAACTACCACTTTACTAATCAAGCATAATTCATAACTATATTCTAAATACTTATCCGTATAACCACAGGTAAATGTAGACCTCAACCCTCATCACAGAACCCTCTCTCACTGAGGGAATGGCCAGCCAATAACTGGCCCAACTTGAGATCCATCCCATGGAAAAGTGCTAATCCCTAACATTATTAATCATACTCTGTTAGGTTTGCAGACAAGAGCATGTTGTCCTCTGAGAGGCTCCACCCAGAAACTGACTCAGACAGACACAGACACCTACTGCCAAACAGTGGATGGAGCTTGGGGATTCTTATGGAAGAATCAGAGGAAGAATTGCAGGCCCCCAAACGGGATAGGAATGCCACAGGAAGACCAACAGAGTCAACTAACATGGACCCTTGGGACTCTAAGTGTCTGAACCACCAACCAGCCAAAGAAAATAAATGAGCTGAACCTAGGCGTCCCCGCACATATGTAGCATATTTGCAGCTTGGCCTTCATGTGGGCATCAAACAACAGGAGCAGGGCTATGCCAGATGCTGCTGCCTATATATGGGATATGTTCTTCTAGCTGGGCTTCCTTGTCTGGATTCAATGAGAGAGGAAGCCCCTAACTTTGCAGAGACTTGAAGTGTCATCCAAGAGTGGCCCAGCCACTCAGAGGAGAAGGGGAGGGGATAGGGGAAGGAATGTGAGAGGGGGGTGACTAGGAGGGAGACAGTGGATAAGATATACAGTGAATAAGTAAAAAAAAAAAAAGAAATAAATTAAAATTTAAAAAATTAATATTAACTCTCCCTCCCCAAAAATACTTTCTCTGTGTGACAGGCAGAGGACATTACAAAAAAAAAAAAAAAAAAAAAAAAAAAAAAAAAAAAAAAAAAAAAAAAAAAAAAAAAAAACACAGCTTATCAAAATACAAAGAATAATTGACAGTGCAGTGCTCTGTCCCAACTGAAACATCTACAACATGATACCTGAACAGAAGGCTGGGGAAACATTTCTGAAGGAGGAACCAAAAGAGTGTAAAAGGCGAAGGGGTAGAAAGTGTGGTAGAAGATTGTGTCTCCTAGTAATGTCAGAGAGGCTACATCCACTAGGTCTCATCAACACGGCTGAGCAAAGGAGACATGAGGAAGGATGAGACCAATGAACATGCTAACATAGCAGGGATAGAGTTAAGGCAGGGCTTAGCTCTAAAGAAAGAACTATGGGCAAATATGGGCGCTAAGACCAAAGAAATGGTCTTCCCTTGGGACCCTCCTTACAACAGTTTATCCAATACTGAGTGGTTAATCCTGGGATCCTATAGATATAGGTAACATTATCTGGACCTAGCAGGATTTAGTTTTCTATTTAGGAATATACATTTGTACATATGCAATGACAATTTAAAAATATATAAATTGTAACAGTTGAAGAAAAGAGGCAAGGGGTGCAAGGGAAAGGTTGAATGGAGGAAATGGGGGCAGTGATATAATAATATTATAAATTTAAAATGTATTATAGACAAGGTATTACTTTGCTGAAGGCAGGAATGTTGGTGGACAGTTATTTGGAACTTGTATTATTCCATTACAGGCTACCTGGCTTTTAAGGTTGCTAAACACACAACTGACATTCTGATGTTTATGCCTTTGGGTATCAGTTGGTGTTTTCTCCTCACAGCTTTTAAAATTGTTTCTTTACTTAATTTTGACATTTTGATTATTCTGTGCTATGTGGAGATTTCTCCTCTAAGTTTCTTGAGGTGAGTTATTAGAGCTTCTATATCTGCAACATCATCATCATCAACAACAACAACAACAAAAACATGACCCAAAAGCAAGTTGGAGAGGAAAGGACTTATTGGGCTCACACGTTCATATTGCACCTCATCACTGAAGGAAGTCAGGAGAGGAACTCCAACAGGGCGGGGCTGAAGGCAAAGGCTGATGCAAAGGCCATGAAAATGTGATGCTTAGTGGCTTGTTTTCCATGGCTTTTTCAAAATCCAGGACCTTCAGACCAGAATTGAAACCATTTCCAATGGGTTGGGCTCCACTCCATCAATCACCAATTAAGAAAATGCCTTACAGGTTTATGGACAGCCCATCTCATGGAGGCATTTTCTTAATGGAGGCCCCTTCCTCTCAGGTGACTTTAACTTGTTTCACATTAACATAAAACAATCCAGCACATAGAGGTTCTAAATCCTGTTTGTGTTTAGATGTCCGTTTGTCTATAGAGATTTGAGAAATTTTCTCTATGATTAATTGAATGCATTTTCTTTAGGCTTAATCCCAATTCCTTATTAAACCCATGGGTTTTAGGCATGTTCTCTTCAGTGTAACCCAGAATTATTGAAAGTTTGGGCCATTTATGCTTATTTTTTCCTTATAAATATCAAAATAACTTACATTTTTGATACGGTCCTTCCTCCTTAGCATTTATTCTTTGCTTAGTCGTGTCTTGTTGACGGTGCTTCCTACTGTGTTTTTTATCTGATTGATTGATTGATTGATTTTTTCCCTTTCATAATTTTTATTTGCTTTGTTTTATTCTCAATCCCTTGCTATTTTTTCTCCATGCTTTGAATTAATCCTCTAAGTTACTAAACCATTTTATTCATTTTAATGAGTTTCTTGTCTAGGTCCTGAATCAATTTATTTTATTTTATTTTATTGGCATGCTTATTTCAGGTCTCTGAATAGCCATTTCTTTCTTTCTCTCTCTCTCTTTCTTTCTTTCTTTCTTTCTTTCTTTCTTTCTTTCTTTCTTTCTTTTTCAATATAGGGCTCTCATATATTTCTCCAGAGTATGTGCTATCGCATTGACTAGATATTTAGTATTAAGAAGTCATAGTGGATTTTCTCTCAAATATTTTTGCATGATCTTTTTCTGTTGTGTTTTGTGCATCTGTTAGGATGTTCATGTCTTCCACTTAAAAAAAAATCTATCCCATTTCCCTATACTTTTGACTTTTATGGTATGAGTCCTCCTCACAAGCCATCGTTATTTGGAATTGCATTCTCTGCTGATTTTTGGAAATGGTGACTAGTGGTTGTTGGTTATCCCTAACGATTCCACATCAACTTACAGAAAATGACACTGTGCAGTTTGCTTGCAGCCACAAAATGGTTCAGAGACAGCAGCACTTGACTACTAATTAGGGGAAATGCAGTTTATACTCTTCATTGACCTAAGGTTATTAATACTTAAGTAGTAGAATGGGGAACTGAGATAGCAAAAGAAGAAGGAATATATATTCATTAAAGGTCTGAGATTTAACAAAAGTTATTATTAGATGTGGCAAATAGTCTTTTGTGGAAATAGAAAAATAAGGGACAGCTTTTCTTTTTTGTTTTTTTATTAGATATTTTGTTTATTTACATTTCAAATGCTATCCCGAAAGTTCCCTATACCCTCCCCCCACCCTGCTCCCCTACCTACCAACTCCCACTTCTTGGCCCTGGCATTCCCCTGTACTGGGGCATATAAAGTTTGTAAGACCAAGGGATCTCTCTTCCCAATGATGGTTGACTAGGCCATCTTCTGGTACATATGCAGCTAGAGACACGAGCTCTGGGGTACTGGTTAGTTCATATTGTTGTTCCACCTAAAGGGTTGTAGACCCCTTCAGCTCCTTGGGTAATTTCTCTAGCTCCTCCATAGGGTGAAGGAAAAGCTTTTCAATATGATACACCTGCTTGGGTTCTCTGGGATTTCCAAATACACACCAGGTATGCTTTCTCCTTCCTAGCCTATGATCCTACCTCTGTTTCACTGGGATTTCCCCCTCAACACACCACTAGGCATACATACATGCTCATTGTGAATCTTTAGGACCTGGTGGTTTCTCTAAGATCTTGCCACCACTGACTCTCTTCTTGCCTGGTTCCTCACAGATCTTGCATCCTGATGCTTCAGACAAATTCACCCGCACACCATAAGCTAGCCACTCGCTTATTATTTCACTTTTCCATACTTCCTGGAAAACCCTGATCCTCTTTGAATGCACAGATTAATTGTTTAGAAAACTACTGTCCCAACATCTTCTCTCCCTAATCCTTGGTTTACAAGAACTTATTCATGGTAGACCAACCAATCTTGGAGAGCCACAACAGAAGGAATCAGAAAAGAGCACCACTAAGAATGCTAGAGATATAATGGCAACCCTCAATACCAGTTCCACAAAAGGATAAAAGGTTTCAACTGTCTTGCAACTTAATCTGCTCCTGAGCATTCAAACAAAGATGGATTAAGCAAGAAGAAAAATACAACTAACAAATTGCTTCTGATGCTCAAGTCCCAACAGAGAAACAAGAATAACATGAAAAACCAAGAGAGCATTTCTGTTCTCCAAATGACTAATCACAAAGTAATGAATCCTAACAAGAATGACCAGCAAGGTCCAGATAGAGAATTCAAACAAATGATTTTTAACTACAGTCAACCAACTTTAAAAGAATACAGACATACTAACTCTAAGAAAACAAAAACAGACAGCTGAATGAAATGGACATGTTAATCCAAGATGTGAAAGTAGAATTTAATTCAGAGAGAGAATTTTTTAGAAAAAAAAATAATACAGGAAATGGAAAACTAAATAAGCCAAATTAAAATCTCAATGAAAAGTCTCACTAACCAACTCAGTCGTTTTAAAAACAGAGGGTCAGGGATGGAGGGGAAAATAAAGGAATGGAACCTGGAAATGCATTTTGATACTAGGAAAAGAAGCAACCTTCAAACTGTGGCCATCGAAGAATGAAAATAATATTATGGCAAAAACACTAAGAGAACTTTCAAGAAGATTATACAAGAAAATTTCTCAAACCTAAGAACTAGTATAAAAGAGGCCTAGAGAATATCAAAATTTCAGGATCAGACATATAGCAGCTAGAACATCAAAAACATGGGATAACGAAAAGGTACTATAAGATGCAAGAGAATTTATCAAATCACTTATTAAAAGATCCACTATATAAGTATCTGATTCTTGGACAACATTTTCCAAGCCAGAAAGGTCTGGAATGATATATTTCAAGTTTGAAAATACCACAACTTTTAATCCAGATTATTATACTAAGAACTGTTAAAATTGAAAGAGAAATACAACTGGTCCATGATTAAAAACAGATTAAAGTATTTTAAAAAGTACAGAGGATACTGGAAGTGTTACTTCAATCTGAAGATAAAGATAAATATATCAAGAGGTCATAAAGAATAAAACAAAATTCCAGAACACTTGATTGAAAAAGGTATAAGAAAACAGCATAAAATTTGAAAAACATTATAGTAATTAATACACATTTGTCAATTATAATTCAATATTAATTAGAAAAAACAGCATTTATCTTCTTACTGCCTACAAGAAAAACATCATCCACAATAAATATTCACTTTGGGGTAAAAGGACAGGAAAAGGTGAGAATAAAGCAAATGAAAGTAATAAACTAACATGTGTAGTTGTCCTAATATCTGACTTCAAAACTAAAATATTCAGAAGAGATATGGAAGAATATTTCATACCTATTAATGGGGAAATCTACCAAGATGATATCACAACTCTAAATACTTATGCACTAAACACAGTCACTCATAACTTGATAGAAGACATACACTAGAACTAAAGCCATATATTTATACCCACACAGTGATTGTGAGTGACTTTAAAACCCCTCTTCAAGGGGTCCTAAAGACAAAAACTAAATAGACACACTGGAATTAAATGACATTATAAGTCAAATAGACACAACAGAGATCTACAGAACATTCTACCCAAATGTCACAGAATACATATTCTTATAAGAAACAAATAGAAGCTGAGGAGGAAGGTGACACTGTACAAGGACCAGAAGACTCAACTAACCTGGACCCCCATGATCTCAGACACTGGGCCACCAACCAGGCAGCATATACCAGCTGATATAAGGCCCCCAACATATACAGTAGAGGACTGCTGGGTCTGGACTCAGTCAGAGATGATGCACCTAACCCTCAAGAAACTGGAGGCCCTAGGGAGTAGGGAGGTTTGGTAGAATGGGGAGTCAGGGAGATTGGGGCATCCTCTTGGAGACATGAGGAGGAGACATAGGATGTGGAACAATCAGAAGCTGGGCCAGAGGGGGATAAAATCTGTATTGTAAAAAAAGATGAAATAAAAAAAATTTAAAAAGAAACCAATAGAGTATTCTCTAAAATCTATCAAACATTAGGACGCAGATCATGTCTCAAGATATAGAAGGTCAAGATAACATTCTATATGCTATCTGACCATAGTGAGATAAAATATATATCAACATCTATATGAACTATAGCAAATACTAAAAAGGCAATACTGAGTGACAATTGGAATAAGGACTAAATCAATAAGGAAATTTAAATACTCCTCAAACAAAACAAAAATAAGTGCATAACATGGCAAAGTCTCTAGGATACAACGAAAACAGTGCTAAAGAAACGTTCTATTGTTCGGTGTTTACATCAAAAAAGTTGAGAGGCCCGATTTAATAAGTTAGAGATGCACCAGAAGGCCTTGGAAAAACAATAACAAACAACACTTCAAAACAGTAGATTGGATGAGATCATCAAAATCAAGTTCGTGGAAAGCATACAGCAGTGCAGAGCAAACCAATGGGGAGGGAGAGTCGGTTCTATGGATATTAAGAAGACTTATGAACCATTAGCCAAATTAGATTAAAGAGAGGGAAAAAAGCTTAAGTTAATAATTTTTGTGATTCTGTACATAAAAGAACCTGAAGACTCCACCTGAAAACTCTTACAGCTTATAAAGGCATTCATCAAAGGAGCAGAAGGCAAAATTAACACACAAAAACAATGAACACACCAAGAAAGAAATTAGGGAAGCAATCATATCCACAAAAGCATTATAAAATGTCTTGAAAAAAATTCAACCAAGTCCATTAAAGACTGTAAAATGAAAATTTTAAGACATTGAGGAAAGAAATTGAAGAAGGCACCAGAAGATGGGAAGACTTTCCAATCTCATGAACAGCTAAAATTAATATTGTAGAAATAGGCATTTTACCAATAAGCAATATACAGAATTAGTGCAATTCTCATCAAATTTACAAGGCATTTTTTCACATAAATTATAAAATGAATCTCAAAATTCATATGGAAGTACAAAAAGGCAAAGAATAGCCAAAAATATATACAATATTGAAGGTATCATTGTATTTGACTTCAAGTCACACTACAAAGCTGTTGTGGTAAACAACAACAACAAACCACACGAACGGTATGACATGCCATCAAAACAGACACTTGATGAATGAAAGAGAATTGAGAACAAAAATATAATCCATATACCCATGGCCAACTAATTTTATTTTTACAAAGAAGCCAAAGATCCACGCTGGGTCCTCTTGGCTCTGTGTCTAAAGTACATTAGACTTACCTTACACCTCTAAGGGGAGACAGTGGGCAATAGCAACGGCCTGTAATGTTATCAGAGTCTCTTGAACAACTCTATCCAATAACTCCAAAAAGAGCATCCCATGCCTGGTGTTGAGGGGTTTGTTACATGGGTTTTGGCATTGCCGCCCAACTGTATATGCATATTTATACACTAACTTAACATGTAGGAAATTTTAGGTAGACAATTTAACAGTATGATTCCTTATTATCACTAACAATTAGGAATCAAATCAAAACAACTTTGAGATTTCACCTTACTCCAAATTAGAACGGCAAAGATCAACAAAACAACAGGATAACAAATGGTCGAGTGGGTGTGGGAAAATGGGACCTCTTGTTCACTATTAGTGGGACTGCAAGCAAGTCAGACCACTCTGGAAATCAGTGTGGATAATTCTCACAATGCTGACAATAAATCAACCATATGAGCCAGCTATACCACTCATTGGCATATACCCAAATGATTGACATCCTACTCCACAGACACTTGCTCAGAAGAGGAGGAAGAGGAGGAAGAGGAAGAGGAGGAAGAAGAGAAGGAAGAAGAAGAGGAATAGAAAGAGGAAGGAGAGGGAGAAGGAGGAGGAGGAGCAGGAGGAGCTACATGTAGTGGTGTACCCTTGCAAGCCCTGGCATGGGCCATGGAATAGGGAACAGACAGGTGGATTCTTGAAGTTCACTGAACAGTCAGTCTAGATTAATGTAGGCCAGTGAGAGACCCCTTTCTAACTGAAGGTGGATGGAACCTGAGTAGCACTGCTTAAAGTTTTCCTCTAGCCTCCATAAGCATGCACACACATATAAGCATACACTTGGGCATACTTAGGCATACACACACGCACACACAAGCACAATGGAGATGTTAGAAGTCTGAGTTCTCTCTACTCTTTTAAAAATGCCTCCCACCAAACTTCTTTTAAATTCTTTAATCTTTTTTTACAGTCCAGTCATTATCCCTCTCATGGTCTGACCTCTGACTGTTCCTCATCCTATCTCCAAGAGGATATCCCCACCTCCCAACTTCACCCCACTCCCTGTGTCTCAAGTCTCTCCAGGGTTAGCTGAGCCTTCTGTCACTGAGGCCAGACCCATCAGTCCTCTGCTGTATGTGTATGGGGAGCCTCATGTCAGCTGGTGTATGTTGTCTGGTTGGTGGCCCAGCGTCTGAGAGATTTCAGGGGTTGAAGTTAGTTGAGACTGCTAGTCTTCCTATGGGGTAACCCTCCTCCTCAGCTTTTTCCAGCCTTTCCCTAATCCAACCACAGGGGTCCCTGGCTTCTGTCCATGGGTTGGGTGTAAGTATCTGTTTCTGACTCAGCTGCTTGTAGGAGCAGAGTCATGATAGGCCCCTGTCTGTAAGCACACCATAGCATCAGTCATAGTGTCAGGACTTGGAGTTTCCCCTTGAGATGGATCATCGTGAAATGCCCTACAGTAGGGAGAGAGAACTTGTAGAGTCCACCTCCAGTAGAAAGACAGGGCATCAAGTAAAGGATGGGGTTGCCATCCCACAGTCAACAACTCTGACCCTGAATTGTTCCTGTCTGAAAGAACTGCAAGGAGAAGAGCCCGAGGGAAAGGAGATCTAGTGACAGGCCCAAACTTTTTCACACAGTCGCCCTCCATCCAAACCAACCTTGTATAAAGAGATCCCCTGACCTCTTCTCCACTACTTCATGGAAACCCTGATTACTGACAGACAAAAAAAAAGTAGATCTCACAGAGAGAAATCTTTATCTTAAATCAAAACTTGTCATAGAAAGCTTCTAACTCCTCATAAATATTTAACTTCAATACAAGGCTGCAAGCAGATATTTGTAACTAAGTCATTTTAGAGATGAAGATAATAACATCAGCTTCTTCTCTGTTTATCCATAATATAATGGAGAAAATGCTGAATCTATTTTAAAATCTACTAAAATTATATGCATGAATAATGTGTATACAAAACAGTTAAATATGGATATCAGCATACTATTCATAATACACTACCCTGAATTTTGCTTTTTATTCTACATCTTGGAAGTTATTCCATGATATTAAATATGCCAATATTGTTGACAAAATGCATAAAACAATCATGGTCTCCCATAAATTTACATTTAGGTGATTTCTCATGTTTTGCTAGTAGATATGACCAATGAATATTTGAATGTCTTTAGGATAACAGCTAGGACTTGAATTCTCAGTTCTTGACCAATCTTTGTCCCTTCTTTGATTGGTCATATCCCTATCATGGAAGAGATAAGGATATTTTCAAAGGACTAAAATTGGAAATTCACTAAAGAACCTTAAGCATTTTTTGGACATCTATATTCTGAGGAGTTTTAGGAATAAACGAAATGTGTAATAAACTGATCTTCTAAAATAGATACTGCTTTTAAACTGTTCTCAATTATGAGGCATGTTCAAAGGCAATCATTTCCTCTTTAGTTCATTGCTATGACTTCAAATGGACTTCAGTGTAGACGCGTTCCTTCTCTTACCTAACATTTGTCAGTATTCCATCATCCTGACACTTCTGTTAAATTGTTCCGCTGCTCTCCAGGAGGACAGCTTCGGCATCCACAAAAGTTACCTCAGGAAGTTGTAAAACCTGATCGTGTTTCAATTATGAGGAATGCCAAATTGAAAATTAATCTTCCTCAGACTTTAAGAAGTTCCCTCCATCCCAAAAATAAATTCGAAATCAACCTTTTCTTCATGTCCACCTGCCATCTTTATAAAAGTCAAAACCATATGTGCCTGGACTTTGAAGTAAATTTTTTCCTCTAATGATATCCTTCACATAACATTATTATTCTTGGTCCTATGTTCTCGGTACCCAACTGGAGCAAATTCAAGGGGGGAATGACAAATGCATGTGCAGATGGGTAATGTCGGGGTAACAAATGACCACAGCCTATGAAGTCACAAACACGAAAAATGTCAGCAAGTCACCCAGATGAAATGGCCCACAAATGTGACTATGTATGATGAAAACGTAGGGCAATTTCTGTTTTGAATTACAAAATCATTTTTTTCTTAGATGAAATATTTCTTGGAACAGAGGATCTATTGTTTACTTTAAAAAAAAAAAAAAACTCCGTACCACAGCCTTTTAGTGAGTAATTGTGATGAATGTGTAATAACTCAGTTATTTTGAGCAATAAAATAAGTCTTTCTTTTCTTTATAAGATATAAGATTTACTGGACCAAATTCTAATTTACCATTCACCAAGCCTCTGCTATCATTGCTAGAGTCTTTAAGGCAAATGAGTCTTGCACCATTTTAATTCAGACATATCAAAAGTAAAAAAGCTTTCCTTTCTAATGTGAGCAAAGGGGAGCTTGACAGGTGGAATAGAGTTCCATGGAAAGACATTTCATCAAATAAAAAAGAGAGCACTTTGAGGGATAAATGATATGGCTCTTGGGTTGGTAAATGTAAAAGCCAGATGGAAAAGCAAATCAAATGACACACAGCCACATTTTTCAGTCACACATCACAAAGGTAAGCACCAATGTTTCAATGTCTATCGGCTGGTACCTGCTTCTCTGCACACTGACCATAGTCATTGAAGGTAAAAGAATCCGAGGGCTTTTGTGGAGACTGAAGCATTCTTTCACATCCAGTCTATGACTATATCCTCAATCATACATAAAACATACTTATACAGGCGCTACTAAATAGTCTCTGGTTCTCAAATCTTTACAACAACAGATTGTATAACAAGTGTCTTTTGGACAACTTTCTAAAATACGTTTAATAATCCTCAGATAGAAAAAGTTTATGATGGGATGAGTCTAGTTGCTATCACATCAACCAGACTCCCATAATGCATTGAAATTATTTAGATGGTGGCTCTGCCCAAGGCACTGCAGGGGTAATGTACCTTAATAATAACTGTGACAATAGCTTTCCTTTGAGGAACAGGCCCTCCCTGAAAGTGCCTTGGTGTGCCAATGGAGCAAAAATCTAGTGACTCAACACCCAGGTAAGGCCTGATGATTCACACTCACTGTTTCACGGAAACACACACACACACACACACACACACACACACACACACACACACACATACACACATATGCACACACACGCACACACATACACACACACGCACACAAACACACACACACACACACACACACAGCCTCAGTGGTGCTCCCTGTTCATTTCAACTGCTTCAAAAGAGCAAGATGCGCCTCTTTGAAGCTGCCAGAGGTACCTTTCCTGGCTTCTAGTGTAGAACTGGTTAGAATATAAGGAACATTGGATGAGTGTAGTCAGGGATCATGGAAAAGTGAAGGATGATATAATACAGACCCCCACAATCCCTGTCATGATAATCGATCAGCTCGTTCTATGGTGTACATCAGTTGACTACTTAAAAAATATGTGAAAGAATCTGTAAGTGATCAAACTCCACAGAAGGAGTTGGGTGTATCTTATAGCAAATTGAATGTCTTTCACGCACAAGATTTAAGTTTGCTCCTCAGAACTATAGGATCAAATAAAACTTGCAGACCTAAGCATTCTGGGTGCATCCTTTCCTTCCCCTAATCCCAGGCTCACAACTGGTCTTTGTAGCATGTAGATTATTTTGCTATTTCCTTTTTCATATTGAGAAACAGCCAACCACCTGGATAAATTGAGTGTGTCTATCCATTGACCAAATTACTGGAGGATAGTGTAGGTTCATGCTCTGTACGCACATTTGAGTAATTACGAATAGTGATACTTGGTTTCATTTGAAAGTGTCGCTCAAGTCTCCTGCATTACTGAAAGCTTTTGTCCACAGTTGATGACACAATGACAAGGCAATGGAACAGTTGGTGGCACCAGGTGACAGAAAGTTACATCTTTAGAAATAAAAGTTCCCAGGAGAACTTTGTTCTTCCTCTCTCCTGCTCTCAATCCATCCCCACGCGTAACCCCCATCTCTCTTTGTTCCACCATATGCTCTGCCACAGGCCCCAAAATAAGACAAACCAACCAGAGGCTCAAAACTCTGAAATGGGGTCAGAATAGAGATTTCTTACTCTAAGGGTATATTGTCAGAAATAAGAATGTAGATAGAAGTGTTAAAAGGACAGTGCCTTTCAAAGTGGCTACAGTACTTTGTATTCTCATCTGCAATGCGTGGTACTTCACCCTTCACTGGGAAGTGGTGGATCCTTGCTTTAATGCACAATGCCCTAGCTACAGATAATGCT
The DNA here is from genome assembly GCA_902729485.2 of Mus minutoides. Lineage (NCBI taxonomy): Eukaryota > Metazoa > Chordata > Mammalia > Rodentia > Muridae > Mus > Mus minutoides. Next base: position 94,780 of record LR751405.1, on the reverse strand, counting down.
GTGTATTTTCCTAATGTCTTCCTGCCACCTGTATATCTCCAATAACGTGGTATCTTTTGCCTATTTCTGATTCTTTAGCAGTTATGTTTTTGTAAATATTAAATTCCAATATATCTTTGTGTTCTTGACAGTATCTTTTACAGAGTAAGAACTTTGAATTTTAATGGTATAGTCCAACTTCTACATTATTTCTTTCACAGATGATACTTAAGAGATTATACCAAAAACATTTTATATCTAGTACAATGATCATAGTCAATTGATTTTATATCAAGCATAATATTTCCATTTGTTTCATGGTCTTGTATGTGGATGCCAAAATGGTAAGATAAAATTTATTCAAAAGCCTGGCTATTCTCCATTGTAATGCCTTTGCTCCATTGTCAAAGATATTTTCATTGGATATATTACTTTATCTATCCCATCAGCATTCTATTTATATTTACTACAATACAATTCATTCTTAATTATTGTAATTTACTAGTAAATTTTGAACATCAGAACTTTAAGTGTTGTTTTCCCACAGTCTTGTGTTGACTCTTCTGAGACAACTTCTAATTCTGAGATTGGGTTGAATATATAAACTCTGTTTAGAGAATTACTGATACGATTGTGTCTCCTGTCCATCAACATGGATAATCTTTGCATTTATTGATTTTTTTATCAGAGTTTTATAGAAATAACTCATAACATTTATTTTCATCTTGTATTCTAATGAATAAATATTCTGCATGCATTGTTATGATATTTTCAGCTTTCTTCTTTACCTAGTTGATCTGACACTGATTTTCAAATCTTGAGAAGGCTTGCATATGTGAGACACAGGCCATGAAGTCACAAATGTATGATCACAATTTTTATACATTGATGTATTAGTTTTGGTAATATTTTTGCTGATGATTTATACATGCATGTTGATTGTCATGAGTGGAGATGGTTTTACATGTGTGTGAGAGTGTGTTTGTGTGTGTGTGTATGTGTGTGTGTGTGTGTGTGTGTGTGAGAGAGAGAGAGAGAGAGAGAGAGAGAGAGAGGGAGGGAGAGGGACACAGGGAGACACACAGAGAGAGAGAGAGAGAGAGAGAGAGAGAGAGAGAAATTCATGTGGTTATGGTATCAGAGCATTTCTGAGCTCCTAGAATTTATCAGGAAGGAATACTTCTAGTTTCATATTTTGAAAGTGGTTGTAAAGCACTATATTTCAGAAAAAATATCTAATTTTAAAATGTGGTATAGATATAAACAGATAATTTTCAAAAGACGAAACTCTGGTGCCTGAGAAACACTTAAAGAAATGTTCAACACCCTTAATCATCAGGGAAATGCAAATCAAAACTACTTTGAGATGTCATCTTAGATCTATCAAAATGGCTATGAACACTAAGAGAAGACCATGAGGGCAAGAATGTGGCAGGAGGAACACTCATCCATTGCTGATGGGGATGAAAACTTGTACAGTCACTTAGGAAATCAATATAGTGGTTCATCAGAAAGACGAGAATCAATCTACCTCAAGATCTAGATGTACTACTCTTGCATATATACCCAAAAGATATTTCCTACTACCCCAAGGACACTTATTCAAGCATGTTCATTTCTACTTTATTCATAATAGCCAGCAATTGGAAACAACCTAAATGTTCTTCAAGAAAAGAATGGATAAAGAAAATCTAGTACATGAACATATTGGAGCCAAACTCACTTGAAAGAGAGAGAGAGAGAGAGAGAGAGAGAGAGAGAGAGAGAGAGAGAGAGAGAAGGAAGGCAGGCAGGCTCAGTGGAAAGGAAAGGAAAGGAAAGGAAAGGAAAGGAAAGGAAAGGAAAGGAAAGGAAGGAAAGGAAGGAAAGAAAGGAAAGAAAGGAAAGAAAGGAAAGAAAGGAAAGAAAGGAAAGAAAGGAAAGAGGAAAGGGGAAAGGGAAAGGGAAAGGGAAAGGAAAAGGAAAAGGAAAAGGAAAAGGAAATGGAAATGGAAAGGAAAAAATTCCTGAAATTTTCAGGTAAATGGATGGAACTAGAGAAACATCACCCTGAGTGAGGAAACCCAGGCCCAGAAAGATATGATATGTATTCACTCCTGTGTGGATATTAGCTGCTAAGCCAATGGTAACTAAGCAACAGTCCTTAGAACTGCAGAGGTTAGGTGTAGAGAAGATACTAAGAGGACTTGCTAAAACATAATCATATATGAAGATAATCTAAATGAACTCACTAAATAATGGAGGAGACAGAGCCTCAACTGGCCATTTCCTATCATCAAATGAAGCTTCCAGTACTAGAATTGGGTTACATCTAATTGACTTCTTGGCCAAAGGGGTCACATGGAAACTCTCAAACAACGTAGGCTGTTGCCTATAGTAAAGAATGATCTCCACAAATTAATGGCAAATTTCCACTCCTAAAATGAAAAATTAAAAATCTCACTGAACATAGAGAAGTTAAGCAGGTTGCTAGATAAACCATTCACTCCTATATTATACCTTCTTTGTTATAGATAGGTATTCTGCACTCCACCAAAAGAGAAATATAAACACCTGTCACAAACCCTTCAATCTACAATAGTGTCCTGCCTACAAGACATTCTAGTGAGATGGTGGCACAATACTTATGGGAGTAATCAACCTATATATGATTAAGACCTACTCCTACTCCATAAGATTGAACCTATACCCAACACTACTTGGAGGACCAAGCACCTAAGACAAGATAGGACATGGTCCTAAGTTGAAACCAAATGCTTTTGTTCTAAAGAAAGAAGGAAAGAAAGAAAACAATAAAATGACCCCTAATGATATTCTGCTATACTCCTAGATCAGTGCCTTTCTCAACCATCAACAAAGAAGTTTTCTCCTGAAGCAAATGGAAACAGATACAGATACCGATAGTCCTACATTATGGAGAGAATAAGAGACCTTAGAACACTCAGCCTTCAAGTCCCAGTCAGTGCTCATTAAACTCTGAGGAAGAGGACATAGGAAGAGTGTAGGAGCCAGAATAGCTAGAGGACATCAAAAACAGGACCCTCTAAAATGACACGATTGGCACACACATGAACTCATGAAGACTGAGCAGCATGTGCATAGCCTGCAAGGATCTGTACCAGTTGGTGGACTAGCTCTAAAAGAAGTGGACACATGCCCCATCCCTAACCCAGAAACAATGTCTAACTGATAACCACTTGTAAATGAAAAATTAGCTTTAGGGAATCTTAGTGGGTTAACAAACTACTCTTTTTCTTCCCTCTACTCAACTGTTGTTTTTTCCATTAATTAATTTATTTATTTATTTTACATGTAGATTGCTGCATGCCCTCACCACCTTTTCTGAGAGATTGACCCCCCGGTATTCCTCCATCCTGGCACATCAAGTCTCTGTAGAGCTAGTTGTATCTTCTCCCACTGAGGCCTGGCAAGGCAGCCCAGTTAGGCGAATTGATTCCACAGACAGGAAACAGCTTTAGGAGTAGCCTTCACTCCAGTTGTTTGGGACCCACACGAAAACTGAGCTGCTTATCTGCTACACGTGTGCAGGGGGTCTCTGTCTGGTGCATGAACACTCTTTAGCTGGTGACTCAGTCTCTGAGAGACTCTAAGGGTCCAGGTTAGTTGACTCTGTTAGTCTTCCTTTGGAGTTCCTATCCCTTTCAGGGCACTCAATCCCCACCCTTCACCATGCTAACTCTTCCATAAGTGTCCCCAGCTCCATCTAATGTTAGACTGTGGGTCTCTACATCTGGTCCAGACAGCTGCTTAGTGGAGCCTCTCAGAGGACAGGTATGCTAGACTTTTGACTGCAAGCATAACAAAATATCATTAATAGCGTCAGGGATTGGTGCTTGCCCATGGAATGGGTCTCAAGTTGAACCGGTTACTGGTTGGCCATTCGCTAAATCTTGGCTCCATCTTTGTTCCTGCATTTCTTATAGACAGGGAAAATTTTGGCTGAAAGGTTTTGTAGGTAGTTTGGTGTCCATATCCCTCTACTGGGGGTCCTGCATGACTGCAGGAGGTGGTCACTATAGTGTTCCATATCCCCTCTGCTCTGTGTCTCAGCTAAGGTCTGACTCTTGGGAGCCTCTTCCCAGGTCTCCATCAAGTCCTCCCATACTCCTGCCAGCTGCAGATTTTATTCCTTCCCTCTGACCCTCTCTCCTGTCTCTCCCCACACCTGAACAAACTTCCCTTAGGAGTCAGCTGCACGCCCAGCAGTAGATGGCCAACAGAAAACAAGCTCAATGCTGGAAACTTGCCTAGGGAATGTGGGGTTTTTTTTTTTAATATTCAAAATTTTTGACATTTTGCTTTATCATTTTAATCTTCATCCAAAATATTTACAGTTTCTTTTGCTATTTATTTTCTGAGTTATGCTACTTAGAATCCAGGTGCTGGAGACTTTTCCAACTACTCTTCCATTATTAATTTCTAGCCTAAGGTGGCTGTATTTTGAAGCCACTCATTATTATCCTTCCTTTCATTTCAATTTTATAAAGATCTGTTTAATGAGTCCAAATGTGGCCTCTCTGTTAGGTGTTCCACAGGAATTTGTAAGTGTACACATCCCTGTTGTTGGCTAGCCTGACCAACATCTTTGGGATATCTCTGGATGCTGGGTGATGCCTCTGAACTGATTTCTGTTCTTACTTTTTGTCTGCTAGACGTGTCTGTCTCTAAAGCAGAGATACCGGTGTTTCCCTCTTTAAAATGTATCGGGGACTTTTGGGATAACACTTGAAATGTAAATGAAGAATTTCTCTAATTAAAAAAAAAAAATGGATTAATCTATATCTCCTTCATTTTCACCCTGGGTTCAAATGTTGTGGTATGCTTTGCCTTAAGATTCGCTCAGCAGCAGCTGGTGGTGGCACACACCTTTAATCCCAGCACTCAGGAGGCAGGGGCATGACTACACAGGGAAACCCTGTCTTGACACCCACCCCCACCCCAAAAGAATTGCTATACTTACTTAGACACTATCTCTCTGACTCTGATAGTGCATTTTGTTCTTAGATCTTCTCTCTCTGATAATTGGTATAGCAACTGCAGCTATGCCTCCTCTTAATTTTTGTTTGTCTAAAAAAGTTGTTTTTCTTTTACATGTTTAAAGGGAAATCTCACAGGAAGAGAATTCTGGGTCATTTGGGCTTATCTTTAACAAACATTTCACTTCACTTTCTTCTTCCTTATAATGAAGAGAAATTAATCTTTACTTTTGCTTCTCTGTGGAAGTGTTTTGTCATCTTCTTTAGGGATTTTCTCTTTATCTTTGATTTCCTGCGGTTTAAATACTATGTACCTAAGCTGAGTCTGGGGAATTGGAGGGTTTTTTAGACATTCATCCTGCCTGATAGTCTCTGGGCTTTTTAGCTCTGTAGTTTAAAGCTTAGCGTTCATTTGGAAAGTTTTTCCAGTTACTTTTGCATCAAATATATCCTCTGTTCCTTTCTCCTTTCTGATCTTCTCCCCCTACCCATGCAGCGGTTCCATGGTTCTCACATTTTATGGTTCTCACATTTTATGCTTAGCTTTACTCCAGTCTATTCTCCTTGTTGCTTTTCAGCTAGGGAAGTTTCTATTGATCCATCTCCAGATTCAAAGGTTCTGTGTTCAGGCATGTCTGCTCTAAGAATCCCATTAGAATTCTTTTATGGCGCTCTGATGTCTAGTAGGCTTTCTTGTTGTCTGTCTATTGCTCCTTTGTCGTATTTCCATATGTGTGATCATATTACTACTTGTTTTTGCATCTTGCTTGCCATAATAATTAGAGGGCTAGGGTTAGAGTCTATATTACAATAAGTTCTCACTTGGCCATTTTCAACACCCTCCTCTGTGACTCTGCTTCTGTCGCTTTCACAACTTCCCCTAAACTACTGTATTTGCTGATTCATTTGTTTTATACATTTTACTTAATGGTTTTCCCCAATAAACTGGGTAAGAGGAACCTCAAAACAATCTTTTACTTACGCATATGCAAATGGTAAATACTCTGTCATCCTACAATTAAGCCACTCTTGGTGGGTTTGTGCTTTCTGACTCTGAGCATCACTAATGCATGCCGTGTCTTCCCTTTCCTTCCCTGGGACAGGAGTGCTAGAGGCTCTAGTGTTTGCTATTTCTCTTCCCTTAGCAGAACTGATCTCTGAGGGATAATAACCCCTTTCTTTTGTAGGTAATAATTTGTAATATTCAGGTCTATTTCAGTTGTCAAGGTTCTCCTTTCCTCCCTGAAATTCAAACTCTACCTGTTCGCAGCTTTGGTTTTTCAATACAACGTGGTCACAAGGGAAGCTGCAGAAACTATCTTTCCTAATCTCTCACACAGAGAATCTTCCTTGGTAGGGCTGTAGCAGCAGCTTGATACCAGGTTTTTCAAAGTTCCAGATGATTTCACTAAATGCACATCTATGCTTTCCTTCAGCTGTAGTTCCACAAAATTCCCAGCTCGTTTACATCAACAAAACATATTCTCCACCTCCCTCCCGTCTTTATAAATTGTAAACCTTCTTTCAAATTTGGCTTAAATTCTCTCCAGCAGTTATCAGGTGGTGCATGTAGCGCTCAGTATTGAAGTTGTCTTATCCAAATTAATATGTTTCCTCTTCCCCAACAGACTGTGTATTCTTTTTCTATTTGGTGATTTTTAAAAGCCCACAGTCACCATTTTAGTACTTCAGCATAGTCCCTAACTACACTCTAAATATTTGTCCTTATACCCACAGATAAGTGCAGCCCTTGCTCTTCATTGAAGAACCTTCTCTTTGGAACATAGAGGCTACAGTTAACAGCGTGCGGAAATGTGGAGCCCAATCCCAAAGGATTCAACTCCTGCATCTAAGGCTCAGGGATCCTTTCAGAAGAGGATGCAGAGAAGTGAGATTCTGAGGAGGACAGAGATTGATGGGTGACTTGGTGTCCTAGGAATGTGAGAAACTGCCATAAAGTCTCACCAGCGTGGTGGCCTAAACATGAGCTGAACAAGGACAACAGTAGGTATGCTAAAGAGGACAGGGGAGAGCTCAACAGCTTTACAAAGAAATGCAGGTGACATGACAATAGAGTGTGGAGAGCAGGAGAAATAGTCTTCCCCAAAGAGGAGTTCACCAATTGGTTATCCAGTACAAAATGGTCACACTGAAATCATATATACAAGTAATATTAGACAGACTGAACAGGCTCTATTTATGTTTAGAAAAAAATATATATAATGATATATATATATATATATATATATATATATATATATATATATATATATATATATGCTTTAAATGTATTTTATATAACATTATAGAACATATAATTGTGTATATATGAATATACATATATGTATTTAACAAATTAATGAAAAAAGAGGCAATAAAATTGGAAGAGAGGGAGGAGGGGAGGGCTAGATGAGAGGTTTGGAAGGAAGAAAAAGGATAGGTGAAATATTGTGATTATATGTTCAAAATATAAAATAGTACCCCCAGAGCTCCCAGGGACTAAACCACCAACCAAAGAGTACACATGGTGAGACTCATGGCTCCAGCCACATATATAGCAGAGGATAGCCTAGTCGGTCTTGGGAGGAAAGTCCCTTGGTCCTGTGAAGGTTCTATGCCCCAGTGTAGGGGAATGCCAGGGACAGGAAGCAGGAGTGGGTGGGTTGGCGAGCAGGGCGAGGGGGAGAGGATAGGGGATTTTCAGAGGGAAAACTAGGAAAGGGGATAACATTTGAAATGTAAATAAAGAAAATATCTAATAAAAAATCATTAAAATTGTATTTCAATGGACAATTAATTATCTATATTTATTGGATAAAATATAATGCTATGATATATGATATATGCATACTCTGCTAAATGATTAAATACAGTTTAATTACATATTCATTCCCTCAATAATGAGCAAGTCTTCTTTGTATGCACATATCCATTCAATTTTAGTTTATTCCTTAAGCACTGTAAGGGATAAAATAACAACAACCCATCATACAGCTATTATACTAAAATAGACATGTAAAATGTATGAGTTCTTTAGCTTCTTAATATTTCTGCTTTAATATTTTGACACCTCAGTTGACTGAAGAGATATGCAAGTATCAAAGGTAAAATTGAAGGTGAAGGTAACGCTAGGATTTTTGTTACATGGTCAGTTCACGTGTAACTTTGGTCATATTGCAGGAAATCTAGCTAGCTGCTAAGAGATTATTTCTGGGTGTTCTGTTTCCAGACAAGTCAGTATTTGGGTCAGTACCCTGAGTGAGGTTGTTTTGTCCACACCACTTCTGCCCACAATCACGCAGAGCATTGAGGGCCAGGAGAATGATAGAGTGAATGGGTAACAAGGGACGGAGGGCAAATTTCCCTTTCTATGTATCTCTAACACTCAAGTTCTCCTGGGCCCCTAGATATTGGGTGCACAGAATGTGGCACTTAGAGCGGCCCCTGGAGTGTGCTTCCCTGTCCTTTTATACACTTCCATCCTTGGGTCTCAGCCATACACCGCATTACACAATCCAATTGCTACTCTACTGGTTTAGAAGTTCATACCATAGAGAATCTTGGCTTACTTAATTATGTGAACCAATCTTCATTATAACTCTGTCCTACATACTCAATGCTTTTGGAACAAAATATTTAAGCTTCCATGTGAGCCTTCTTGGGAGGCTGTCATGGTGCCTAGCTCAGCTACATTTGAGTCAACTCCCACTAGCCTTTAATATTTAGTATATTTTAGTTCCTCATAAAGATTTGCTCTGTTAAGTGCCAAACAAAATGAAGTGGCAACAGCGCTCATTCTCAGCAACATAACATCTAGAACTTTAAAAGCAGTGTTTCCTGAGTTCTACTGTCACAGTTTGAAGAGGAAAAAGAAATTAAAACAACTTTGAAAACTGTCCATTTTACCCAAGATGCAAGTCTCTTCTGGAGTTTTTATATAAAGTGAGTATGTTTTCCACTCAGTTTGAAGTTCTGTTTAAAATGTAAAATAATAATAATAATAATAATAATAATAATAATAATAATAATATACGAATGTCAATGAATAATTTTTGAAACTGAAACATCATTATTATCCATAAATATTTTAGAATTTGAAAGTATCTCCTTAGACCCACATTGTTTCTCTGTATTCAATGGTAGGACAGCTTTTAGAGCATGTGTGTCTTAATCCAATCAGCTGTGGCCCTTATAAGTGGTGAGGAGATCAAAGCGACTCGGATATCTCTGTCATTGTAGAGAACATAATAACCACAGCTGATCTGATGGATCAAAAGAATACCTCACTTTTGCATTTCTTCTTATAGAAGTAGGCTTGGTTATGACTAGAGGCTTAGTATTATGTTCATTATTAGTCTGGAGTTTTAAAAACTCACGTGACGATCCAAAAGTATAAAGCACTGAAAATACTTCAGAAACAATTTTATAACAATAACCACATGTATCCCCACTGCTATGTTATTTGTTAGCACTCATGCATTGATGTTTGCCTTGGAAATTTATATTCCACCTTTCTTCATTCAGTAAGTGATATTTCTAACACTGTTTTCACAAAAGCATTATGGGTTACATGAAATGCTTCTGGCCATTTGAACTATACCTGAAGGATTTTAGTTTATCATAATGACAAACTCTTTAGGTGAGCACCATCCATGTGACAGGTTTGTAGATCACAGTTGCATTGTACACTAGTGAACACAATAGTTTAAAACCCACAAGAGTGGGTTTTGTTACATGGGTTGGAGTCTTGACATCAGCTACTACTTAACTTTCAGCTTACTAACTTCAGGTCCATAGTGATCTTAACTACATCACATTCTCATTCACTCTAGCTCAGTGTCATCTAAAAATTTCTCATTCTGAGCTTTAAGTTTTGATATAAATATAACAAGTTAGGGTTATCTACTTGATCTTTGCACCTTGGTAATTTAATTCAACAGGAACCTTTTCAAGCTCTACTAGTGATAGTCAAGGCTGAGTTATATTTTTAATATATATTTGTACACCTAAATGGCTGCATTTAGGTGTAAATGATCATATTTTAAATAAACAATTCAGATAGTTATGATGTGTCATAAAATCATTTCCACATTCAAAATGATAGATATGCCCATTTCCCTCAAAAGTAGACTCAGGTCCCTTGTTATCTCCCTGTTTCTCCTTCTTTTTTTTTTTAATGTATTTATTTTTATTTATATGAGTACACTGTAGTTGTCTTCAGACACACACCAGAAGAGTGCATCAGATTCCATTACAGATGGTTGTGAGCCACAATGTGGTTGCTGGGAATTGAACTCAGGACCTCTGGAAGAGCAGTCCGTGCTCTTAACCTCTGAGACATCTCTCCAGCCCTCCCTGTTCTTTCTTAAGAAACTCTTGATCTGTGTCTGCCACTAATATGCTGAATCATTTCTTAAAATTCTATTCCTACCAATGAGCCCACCTGGGTGAATTGTATAGTTATAAACCCACCTCCATACAGATGACAAACTCAGCAGATTAGAAATAAAAAACGAAAAGACATGAACATGTGAAGGGTCTTCCTGTGGGACAGAGGGAAGCTGAAAAGAGGAAGTTAAAGAAGAAAATTAATAAAATATACAAAACAGTTTAAAAGTAGAAACTTTGAAAATTCTGTAGCCAATTATCTAAAATTCAATTAAAAAATCTAAGATATATTATGTTTTTATACTTTGGATTTTACCAAAATCAACACTTAAAAGACAGCCAATTTTTTTTTAAATGCCCAAACTAAAATTTGACAAAAGATTTTTTTCCTGACAATCAGCCTTGTGTGTATCTTACACTGCTTTAAGTAAACAGAACAACTAAAGCCAAAGCAGAAATGGACAGTAGAAGCCTCTACCATTTCTGTCCCTTAACAAGTTCTAACCCTCAGAACTGATGACAGTCAACATTACTTTAAAACTTCCAGAAGAAAAGGAGGTTTTGTTCCTAGTTAACTACCTATAGTAAATAATCTGGGTTTATATCCAATGTAAAAAAAAATCCACCAAATTTTTGTTTCTCAAGCATTTTGTCTCCTAGAATACTTTATGTTTTCCTTTATAAAAAACACATATAGAAACATTATATAACATATATATATGTGTGTGTGTGTGTTTGTGTGTGTGTGTGTGTGTGTGTGTGTGTGTGTATTATAAACTGAGAGTTTTAAAATGAAAAAGAAATTTATCATCACTTTTTAAAATGAAAAATAAACTCATCATGTCTTCTCACTAGAATGGCATTCATACTGTCTGGAAGCATTGGCCTCAGGTTTTCGCTAGAGAAAGCCTATGCTTGCTCATAGTTTTTTTCTTTTGAATTCTGGCATGAATTCTGTACTGTATGGCTCTGTTTCTGAAGAAAAAAATCAAATATATTGATGTATTCTTTAGAGATTACACACACATATATATATATATATATATATATATATATATATATATATATATAATGTGTAGGATTTCAATTTTATAATGACTGAGAGAAATCTTTTATATATTCTTGAGTCTCTTTTTATGATCTATGATTTTTTTTAAAAAAAGCAATATACTCACTCTAATGGAACAATCATCTTTCCATTTACTTCAGGAACTTCACCAAATATAGAAATGGTAAGACCTGCTGCTTTAAATGAACCTGTGGTAATTGCTAGTACTTTACCCCAAATATCCTTGGCTTGTCTCTTTGAACAAATGGTTGGCTCATCCTGGTCAATCAATTACAAACAAAAATGACGTGTGTGCTCTGTGACCCATGACTTCAAGAGCTTTCTTCTCCAGCCTCCGGAACAGTCAGTGTTCTGGATATGAGTGTGTCATCAGCCAGAGTCCCCAAGAGAAGATCTTTGATGAAGAGCCAGTGACCAAAGTACAACAGACATGTGGGCTTAGTTTGGTAAGCTCCAAGAAGCTAGCCAGTGGCTCTAGCAACACACCCTGGCTATCCTAATTCATTTTATGTCTTTCTATCTCTAGAACACCATTTCTTGGTTGATTCCAGTTTGACTATTTTATTGTTTTCCATCAATTCTCTGGCTATAGCAACAAAGAATATAAATTATATCCTTTTCTTTTTGGTTTTTGACATGAATTCTTAATGAGTTCAAAGTCATGATCTGTGGGTCTCTGCTACCTATGTGCTGGGCTACACACATTAGCTTCTACATAGGGCTTAATGGCAGTTGTTTCTTGTGGTTTTAGGTTTAGCCACCAAAATTGACTAAATGTTTAAGTAAGCTTCACAAACAAATCATTGTTGGAGGGTTCCTGTAATTCGTTATTTCAGAAGATCTCGATATTTAAAGCCTCTGGTTTGAGGTATGGCCTGGCACTTAGAATAGTAGACAGAGAAGAGGTTGCACATACTGTTTACCCACTAATTCATGGGACAATGACTCCCTGTGGAAATGAGCCTTCCAAAGTTGGCATGTGCCTAACTTAGGGTTTCTGTTGCTGTGAAGAGACACCATGAACACTCCAACCCTTATAAAGGAAAGCATTTAATTGGGGCTAGCTTACAGGTCAGAGGTTTAGTCCATTATTATCATGGCAGGAAGCATGGTGGCATGCAGACAGGGCACTGGAAAAGTAGCTGGTAGTTCTACATCTGTATTGGCAGGCAACAGGAAAAGAGAGTGATGCGAGGCCTAGCTTGGGTTTCTGAAACCATAAAGCCCACCCCCAGTGACATACTTCCTTCAAAAAGGCCACACCTCCTAATTGTACTACTCCCTATGAGCCTGTAGGGTTCAGTTTCATTCATAACCCCATAACATGCCAGTAAAAGGCATTACCTTCTTGCCACCCTGCCTTCTTAAGAATGGCTTGGCAGTGATGAACGTAAGGTATCCTCAGCCTTTGGTATGGAGAGGAGGAATGTATTAGACATTGGAAAGTGGTCCCAACAAAAGAAATAAAAGATAACAGAGTCCACAAAGTATGCTTGAGTGGTCTTGGTACAACTTTCTCTCCAAACTATGAGTTCCAGAATTTCTCACCAGGAATATACTCAGAAGGTTTGGGGAAAGCACTCCAGTTTGTTCTCTCTTTCAAAAATATGATCATAACAGATTCTTGCCTTTGAGAAGACAATCATCTCCCAAAAAATTTGAGCTCAAAATTATATACTGTCAAAGTGGACATCTTAAATTAATAAGCTTTATTAGCAATCATACAGGGATCTACATCAGGTCCTCTATGTACATAATATAGCTACTAGCTTAGTATTTTTATGGTACTCCCAACTGTGAGAAGAGGGTCTCTGACTCTTTTGCCAACTCTTGGGACTCTTTTCCTCCTGTTGGGTTGTTGTGTTCACTTCAAAATAATAACTATTGTTTTATTTTATTTTGTCATGTTTTTGAGAGACATAAAGGGAGTGTATCTAAAAGAGAGAAGATAGGGAGTAACTTGAAGGGATACAAAAAGGGAAAACTGTAATCAGGATATATTGTATGATTCATGATCAAAGAATATGTTTTCAATATAAAAATTGTTTTCTCATACAGACTCAACAACCTTGACTTAAGTGTCTACAAAAGTACACTGTCATCAGTTTCTGTGTCTCCTCTATAGATACCTTGGGCTGGTGGTTTTCAGGGAACCTGTCAAACCAGAGCCCTGACAGCTAGAAGGTGAAGGAAGCGAAATTCTACTGGTTTTCATTTCAGCAAAATGGATTGGACTAGTTATGCATTGAGCATAAGAATCACCCCAGACACCTGGTCACAGTATGCAGGCTACCCTATCTCTGAGGAACACTTCAGGTGATGTCCATGGACTGTAACTAGAGAAAATAAGAGCCAAAAACAGACCTGCGTGTATCTCCATTTTTGTTAAATACTTGATAATAAGTCCAAGGCATGATGTAGAATCTGGGCTGATAAACTTAATGGTTTAATGATTGCAAAAAGGTTGAGTGTTGGGTCCCAGCAACTCACAGAATTAGAGCCAAGCTTGGCGTGTATCTCATTCACGTATAATCTTAGTATGAACTCTAGGTGGTAGCCTTCATAATTTGTCACACAAAATGTGACTACACTGTGTAAACAATGTAAACAAGGTTACATGGCTCCTAACTGAGATTCAGTGTTTCAAAGTAGGCATTTCTACTTCCACATCCACACTCTTGCTGACTGCCCTGCAGTATTACTAAGAATGTAAATAGCGGTGCCTGCTACTAGAAACACACACTAGCAATGACTCTGTCTAGCCTAAGGCACACACAAGTAAAGAGCAAGGTAAGGAAGTAGGAATATATGCATATGCACTTGTTATAGCACTTTTCAATCTGGTTACATACTAATATAATTGGGAAGCTTTAACATATTCAAATGCCCAGCCCCACAAGAGATAAAGGGAATCAGAATACCTGAGAGGAAAGTTCAGACAGAATAAGTGCTTTTTAAAAGTTCCCCAGATGACACCATTGCCATTCAAAGCACACAATAATCAGTCTTACATACTTAACATTTCAAAGTATACATTTGTTTACACAGATGTTCATTTTCCCATTGGTTGAGAAGACTGAAAATGATGTATATAAAAATCTTACATAGCTTCTGGGGTACTTTAGGTGGACTGACTCTAAATGTGTAATTACTAACTGTATGCTTATAACATAATTTGAAGCCTCTTCTCTTTATTAAAGTTGATTTAAAGATGATGATAGTACAATTTAATTGTTGAGAATAATAATTACCAGAATTTTCTATGGCATTCATATTTCATTCCTTATCCTAACAAACCTATTCAACACAACTTCTCTCCCTTTGGTAGTAAACTGATTATTTTGGAACACACTCATGCTTGGTGAATGAAATGTCAGATTTCTTCACATTCCTTCTCTGGCTCCCATCCATCTAAGTAGCTAGGGTCCTTCATCTATACCTGACACTTTTAAAGCTTCGTACCAAACATCTGCTTTCCATTTTAAAAATGTCGAGTTGTCCATCTTGAATGGGCATTGGGTAAAGCAGACAAGTCTTGCTTTGTCTAAGGAACCCATCTTGATTGTTATGCCAAAACCATATTTGCTCCATTAATCAGATTCCTTAACAACTCAGCCGAGGCAGCAGGCAGTGGTAATCCTGCGGCACAGCTTCTCTGTTAGCCGTTCTGGGAGCACTGTGAAGTGAGCAATAAAATACGCACTTTCTCTGAAGTTAGTTTCCTACAACACCTTTCCTTTGCTCAACTGGAAGTTAAGCACTACAGTCACTGAGGAAATCTAGGGAGATTTGTGCCTGGCAACTGCTGATCTCCTAACTCCTCACATGCCCCTTTCACTAACACATCACTTTGTAGTTAGCTCTGTATTTCCAATCAGCAGGCCTAGCCCAGGATTTGAAGCCTGAGGTTTCCTGGATAATGGTATCTATCCCATGGATTGATACCTGGAAAAATTAAACTCTCTTCCTGCCCAAAACAAGGATGGTCTTTGCCTCCCTTTGCACAACCCTTAGGGTATGGAGCTTTGAAACTTCCCAAGAGCACTTGAGGTAAAGCAAAGTAGAACTTCACCACTTCAGAACATGCTCTACAACAGTAGTGCTGGGGGAAAAGTGTCTGTAAAATAGGAGGCATGGCCTTGGCCTCTCTTCAGTGGCCCTGAATACATTCATGAATCTTCGTTCCATTTCAGGCCCACGTGGGTCATGGTCATTTCTCAAATCCCCCAGCTCTCTGGAACTGGGAAGATTTATGAGTGTCCTGTACCCTCTGCCAAGTCACACACGTGTAAGTTAGCCTCTACTTCAAGCAGCGTCTCCAGCACTTCCAACGTGCTTTCCACCCCCTCCTGGCTCCAAACATTTGGTTGACTGGCAGTATGATCTCCATAAAGCTGAATGAGTGGCCTACACCGCCTCTGGCAGCTTTCTGGCTTACCACACTGCTACTGTTTCCCCTCCCAAGACATCTGCTTCATCCCTGCTTCAGATAATACTTCATTATGTCCTGGAAATGTTTCTCCCCACTCCATGCGACATTGTGTGTCTCTGCCTTTGAAGTTAATATGAGTCTTATGTGATGATAAGACATACATCAGAGTGTGGCTAAGAATTATGACCCACTGGATTAAAAAAAGAAGAAGAAGAAGAAGAAGAAAGTTCCCCCTTTTCATTTGTTAAGTTTCAAACAACAAAACTCCAGTCTCCTTCACACAGGCAGTTTGTTTGCAGATGAAAGTGAGGAAGGAGAGACCTTTTCACTCCCCCCACACAGGAAGATTGCACCTTCATGAATAGAAAGGAGTACTCATCATTTGCTTAAGTAAAGAGTTTACCCACGGGTTATTGTTCCCCAAAGTCCATAGTGAAATGCTAGGGATATCTACATAACAGACACGAGTTAAGAAAAAGCCCATTTTAAATTTTATGTTGGGATTTTGGGTAGATATCTAATGGGGTTCCACAAATCGTTAAACAACCAAATCACATAAAGATTGTGTGAATAGGTATAGATTCTTCTCATTAAATTGATATGAGATCCAATCTTTCAATTCATAATATCACATTGTCTACATTTTGCAGATGTAGAAACAGAGAAATGAATATAATAGGTCATTTACTTACCTAGAAGTTACCAAGAGGGGAGATGGCTTAGTAGGTAAAAGGTTTGCTGAGCAAGCTTGAAGATCAGAATTTGGATCCTTAGAACCCATCTAAAAGTGGAGCATGGCCACTAGCAGAGATAACCTAGCAATGGGAACCTCCTGCCCAGGCTGTCTAGTGAAAAACAGCAAGGTTCAATGACAGATCTTTCTCATAAATCATGACAAGAAGTGATTGAGAAAGATATACCCCTATCATCCTCTGGCCTCTGCAGTCATCTGTACAAGTATGTATAGCACATGCCTGAGTTTATATAAGCATATAACACACATATACACACACATTCACACACACACATGCACATACACACACACACTCACACACATCACAAAGTTGGTAACAGAGCCAGGCCACAGATTCAGCACACCTTGGTAACTATTTGTCGCCTTTGTAGAAGGCTACAAAGCAGAGAAGCCACCCTTTTTTATTGGATATTTTATATATTTACATTTCAGTTTCCCCAGTTTCCCCTCCACAAATCTCCTATCTCATCTCCCCTTACCCTGCTTCTATGAGGGTGTTCCCCTGACTACCCACCCACTCCTTCCTCCCCACCCTGGTATTCTTCTAAGGGCCACTTCTCCCACTGATACCCGACAAGGCCATCCTCTGCTACATATGTGGCTGGAGGCATGAGTACTCTTTGGTTGGTGGTTTAGTCCCTAGGAGCTCTAGAGGGTCTTGTTAGTTGATATCGTTGTTCAGCCCTTCAGCTCCTTCAGTCCTTTCTCTAAGTCTCCCACTGGGAACGCTGTGCTCAGTTCACTCTTGAGTGAAGTAGAAGTTTACATCAGAAATGCAGAAGTGGTTTTTTTCCTAGATTATGCCTTGTACCCAACTTCGTCAGCTCTCTGTTTCTTTTGAGACATTGATCCATTTTATTGACATCCTCAAATAGATCATTTATAGGAGACCAATAGGAAAATAAGGAGAAATCTATACTACCTGTGCCTCTGAGCTGTCAATTTTTACCAGATTACAGCACAATGCTATTGGATTCTAAGTTCACATGAAAAAAAATGTATCCTACAGAAGGAAATTTGTTTTCAAGGAGCTACAAATCTATCAGTCCTAGAATACCTTTGATTACAAAATTGAGGAGAGTCACAAACTCACTCTGATTAACCATTTGACCCTATTCAGTTAATTTAAACACTAAAGTGCCAGATCTTGGGTTGATATATTGACAGTTATTCTTCTGAAATATTTTAAACCTATCATAAGTTAAAAGTGTTTCTTTTTAATAGTAACAGAAAATGAAATTAGATCAGTGGTAGAATACTTGCCTAACATGGACAAATTTCTACGTTTGACTCCAATCGCTGAACGACAACATCAACAAATTTAATTGACATGTTTGAGAGAATGTGGTTTCATTTGGTATAATTTTATTCAAATAATATTTGTTTACTAGATTCCTTCTCAGAAAAAATGCTTCAATAATTACATATGGCACATTACCTCAAGTGCAATGGTTTCCTTTAAGTTGCTTAACCTCCTCCTGATTCTTTTCATTGCCCACATTCTCAAAAAAAAAAAAAAAAACCATATATGCAGAAGGAAAAGAACTCTTCATTTCTCCTTGATCTGCTTGTACCGTACAGCTATGATAAATATATGGTGTAATAATTCTCCATTAGACAGCCACATCTCCTTGAAAGGGTCTCTTGTTACCTAAGTGTTTCTTTTATTAAATTATTGGTCATGTTTTCCCAGTTGTGAAAAAAAATGGAAATGGAAAGAGGGAAATGAAGGTAGATTTTTAGCTTGAAGCTAACAAAGAAGATAATAAAGATATCAGGGAAATGTCACAACAGCTTTTAGATTTTTAAATCCCAAGCTCAGACCCCACAGAGTTTTAAACCTTAGCTATAAACCACTCATGGAATCCTTCATCATCTGCAATGCTGAGAAAGTACAAGAAAGATGGCAAAGAGATATGTCAATCAACTTCCAGTTCTCAGTAGATACTCACAATGGATATGAACTAAACCCTTAACAAACCTCCAAACCCTCTGGCTCATCTTCCCTGTCAAATGTGCTAAAGGGTATGCCGTATTGAAAGAACTAAGTCATCTCTTTGGTTAAATTTGGAATTTTCATTATGAAAAAAAAAATGAAAAACAATTATTCTTTCAAATAGCTAGGTACTAAAGGACATCCTGTGGTAAAGGATGAGACACCGATCAGGGAGCTAAAGGCAGACTCTTCTAGGATCCAAGACCAGAGAAGCTTCCTCCCTGCAGTGCAGGTGGGGAGACAATGAAAAGCCTCAGCCCTGTCAGAGACAAAGAGTTCCCAAGGAGATGGGTGAGGAGAAGGAGACCCCCAAATACAAGCTCTGATAAGTACAGATGACAAGTTCTACTGTCCCCACCATGCTTCCCACCACACTTAGACCTGGCTGCAGGAGCCCATCAAGACAACCAAGTTGTCAGATGTCTCAGGTCAAGTTGGTGGCTTCTCTGAGATGTCCTCATTACCTGGAAGAAGCATGGGGAGCTGGAGCTAGAGGATACAGAGCCGAGAGAAACTCTGTAAGCCAGCTGTTTGACTAGAGAAACTTAGTCAAACTGAGTCCCTTGACAAATGGTCAACAATATAATTAAGCTTTAAAATACAAGGTGAAGATTTGCTTGAGGTTCTGATCTTGTTGAAAGTACTTCATATTCATTGACTGACTACGGGACTCAATACAAGTCATCTGCTTTGACCTTCTTTTGTCCTAATCTTCAGATCCAGGCTCTTCCCCCAAATTTCTCCTTATCAGGCTAGAAGTTGTCTAGACCACATGCTGACATATTCCTTTGACTTGTACTCTCTGACAGCCCTCCAGGGGTTTTACATATAGAAGTTTCTATAACAAATACAGGTCTATAACCTCAATTTTATTGGCACACATTTATTGTAAAGAATGGATATTATTGAAACTTTTAATTCTTTAATTTTTATATAATATATGTTGTTCATATTCCTTCCCTTTCCCACCTCTTCCTGAATGTTTTCCCACCCATCCCAACCCAACTTTGTATTCATTTTCCCTATAACAAAGTTTGATTAATTGATTTTTTTAAATAATTAAAAGAAAACAAAGCCAAAAAAGACAAGAGAGAAACCAGAGATTGTGTTGGCCAACTACTACTGAGCATGAGAACTTCCCTAGAATATGGTTGGTATATACACAGTGTCATTACACTAGAGAGAATTTACATTCCCTCTCTCAGGAGGTATCAGTTTCAACTAACTTCTTGGCTTTGGGGTAGGGTTTCAGTGTGACTTTTTGATGCATGCGTGTAGCATGATTAGATGTAGTCAGCTGACTCACTCCTCCAACTCCATAATTGAGTAGGATGAGACAGAAGGATTAGTTCATGTTTCGCTCTGTTTGCTTCCTTCCCTGGCTGCCTCAACACGCAGCTGCACCCTCTACCTGGGTTTGGTCTTGTTAAGCCGCTCTCCTCACTCTTCTCCTCTCTGATCCCTGTAGTCCCACACATGCTACTTGGCTGCTTAGTCTTCAAGACTCATCACTTGGACTCGGTATCTCTTATCACAGTATTCATGTCCAAGGCTCTCCGTGCTGCTGTGTACCGTGTCTTCATGTACTTCAGCATCTGTGTAAATACCCCTCTTGTCTCTAGAACTGTCACATGGTTCCCTCCAGCTTTCCAAACATGCCATGTTCTATTCATTCTAGCCCAAGCTCTTTACACACAGTTTTCCTTCTTGCTGAAACACTCATGAATCTCCGGGAGCCTGCCTACCAATTGGCCTTTCTCTTTCAGCTTGAAAGCCATGTCCTCATTTGCCATCCTTCCTCTGCCTCTTAAAGTAGGAACAGTGTTTTTATTTTCCTCTGTGCATGCAGACACTGCACACGTTAACACGATGGCGAGTCATGGTTGCTTGAGCTATAATTTCTCCACACTCTTATTTTATTTATTAATATTTATACCTAGCATATATAAGAAGTCAACTATTTATTCAAAAAAATTAAACTAGCTAATTATAAGGAAGATGATCAAATGTAGAACATGAAGCACTACTGTATATACCATTATTATAATTAGCATTATTCATAGTTTAAAAACTGTCCGATCACATTCACAAACTGCCTTCTGTAATTCCTTCAATAGCGATGGAAGAGTGCCATTTGTTCTTAATTTTCCAAATCGTCAATGATTTTCTTATAGTTTTGAAAAGAAAATATGGTTTGCAAAATCCATTGCTATTCTCTAGTTGTAAACGAAGGCCAACGACACTGATTCTTTATGGAACACCTCACTGGACAGTTTTGCACATGAATAACTCTATTCCAAACATAACACTGAATCTGGAATCCCATCATGGTGACCGCAGTATAAATCCTAAATGT
Organism: Mus minutoides; assembly: GCA_902729485.2. NCBI lineage: Eukaryota > Metazoa > Chordata > Mammalia > Rodentia > Muridae > Mus > Mus minutoides. The sequence goes on along the minus strand of LR751405.1, from coordinate 73,809 downwards.
TCTTTTTTATGTCATTCTACAGAAGACTTGTTCTGATTTTGTGGGGGCTTTTGCTGACTTCTTATTTCTCAAATAAATATGTGTAATTAATGGTGTCTGCTGTCTTAAATTGAAGAAATTATTTAAGATTACTTTGATAAAGAGATATTTGCACTCAACCTATAAAATGAACCATTAACTTCCTTTAGCTATAAAAATAGACCATTAACCTATGCGTTTACAAGAAAAATGAACTTAAACTTCAAGCATTACTAATCTGTTTGCTAGCCAACTTCTGACTTTTCCCTGTCTTTGACTCATTCTTACTCTCTGTGTCTTGGTGTCAAGAATGTCTCAGGGACTTTTTGAATCATTGTTCAAGATCAACTCTTCAAATAAATGTATATCTAAATTATGTCAATCCAACTGGAGATTGTTATTTTCTAAGGAGTATGTCATCCATAGTGAAGAAATGCAGGAGAGAAAATAATTAAATTCATACCACACATTATCAAATCAACACTTCTCCAAAGAGATAGTTACTGCCAATATCAGCGTGTGTGTGTGTGTGTGTGTGTGTGTGTGTGTGTGTGTGTGTGTGTTCTCTGAATCAGCTTTTAGAAGAACTTTCATACAGTAGAGTTGTAAGTCCATTGGCGCTTTGCATTCACTGATCTTTCGGTTTTGCGTGTACATCTTAGGTAGAGCTAGAATAAGCAGCCCTTCCTTCCACTTATATTTCATGGATTGAGGCTTTACTGGAATTCTTCAAATATTAAACTGATTCCGATTTTCATTTTTCTTTTTTCCATGTCACTTTGTTCTATACCCTCTTTTGAGTTTTTTTTAATTATTAGATATTTCTTTCTTTACATTTTAAATGTTATCATCTTTCCTCATTTCCCTTCCGAAAACCCCTATCCCATCTCCCCTCCCCCTACTCACCAACCCACCCACTCCTACCTCCTTGCCCTGGCATTTCCCTACACTGGGGCATTGAGCCTTCACAGGACCAAGAGTCTCTCCTCCTACTGATGTCTAACAAGGCCATCTTCTGCCACATGTGCAGCTGGAGCCATGGGTCTCTCTCTGTGTACTCTGGTTGGTGGTTTAGTTCCTGGGAGCTCTGGCGGTACTAGATGGTTCCAATTGTTGTTCCTCCTATGGGGCTGCAAACCCCTTCAGCTCCTTGGGTCCTTTCTCTAGCTCCTTCATTGGGGACCCTGTGCTCAGTCCAATGGTTGGCTGAGAGCATCCACCTCTGACTTTATTTAACAGATTTTTATGTGCATATAGCACATTCTGATTACTGCCATCATCTACCCTCTCTGAGACATTCCACCACCATTGCCACTCTTCCTTAGGAACCCCTTTCCCATCTATACTTTTAATGTAAAATATTTTTATTAATGCTTTTGAATTTTTTTATAATTTCGACACTATAAATTAACCGTGTATCTCCCTTCTGTCTCCTTGCTCTACAACACTTCCCCTGTACCCCTTCCTATTCTGCTTCAAATTTGTGACCTCTTTTTTTCCAATTGTTCCACACAAACATTCCATTATATATACATAAACATTCCTAAATACAAATGTTCTAGCTCATTTAATGCTTCCTGTGTGCATGTTTTCAGGGCTGACCATGTGACACTGGACAACAAATCAGAGTGCTCTTGCCTGGGGAGGACTTTGCCTTCCTGTGCTGTTGCCTGTACTTCTTTCAGGGTTGAGGCCTGGTGGCTTTTCACCATCCAGGTGGGCGTGATCATTGGTGACGTCATGCTCACTCACACTTTGGCAGGCATGCTAATGAGATTTTTATTTCTTTTGATCTTTCCTACAGCAAAAGAACTTCCTTATCTTTTTCACTTTTCTTTAAATTTTAGTTTACTTTTATTAATAATCATATTGTATAAAGGTTCATTTCTTTGATTAAAAATATGACTATATGGTGTATTTTAAAGTGTCCAAGTAATTAAGATTGTGTTAATTTAATGAATAATTTAATAGAAAATTACCACAAAAATATAATTGAGAAAGAAATTAAGATATTATGATATAAGTTATCCAAATCCTTTCTAGTTATATGAGAATATATATATGCATATGTATATATATATATATGATAATTTTGAGATTTCTGAAATCAAATGTTTGAAATATACCAACATGCACAAATACACATTAGAATTCATTTGCATTCTTAATTAATTATTTTGGCACTTCTAAACTTTGTACTGTACTTATAAAACACCATGACCAAGGAAACATATTTAACAAAATGTTTAGTTAGGCTTATGATTCCAGAACGTTAGACTTCATGGTTCAGTTCACATCAGACACCGAAAGCAAAAGGCAGAAAGCACAATGCGTCTGCCTTGTGGTTTCTGAAACCTCAAAGCCCACCACCAATGGCATACCTCATCCCAAAAGGCCACAATTCCTAATCCTCCCCAAACAGTTCCACCAACTAGCAATCAAGCATTCAAACTTATGAGTCTATGGGGGCCATTCTGATTCAAACCACCATAGTTAGTTAAAACTTATAAAATATTTATTAAGGTATTTTCCATTTAATGGTTTTGGACTGGTTTTGACCACAGATAATTAAAAATGGAAAGAGTTGAATCACAGATGTAGTGGCAGGGAACACTTTATATTGGATGTAGTCCAGCAGTTTTTTTCTTCTGCATAGACCATGGAACACAGAAGTTGGTAGTTGGCCAAAGCCTCAGTGTAGGCTTTATGATCACCACTACATCGTGGCCCTCAGTCATTAGACCTACCTCTGCTTTTATTTATGTTCTTTTTTTCTGCCAAACTTTTGTCTTTTAAAAAACATTTTCATCTTCTGACATATAGTTTATTTCCTTTAATATTTAAAATAATGTGTGTTTGTTCTACAAGTTTTCTTTCCTTTACTAAACACAGTTCTAGGGCTAGAGAGATGGCTTGGTGGCTCAGAAAACTTGCTGCTCTTAGTGAAGGGCTGGGGTTTGGTTCCCAGTACCCATCTCAGAAAGCTCACAACTCCTGTTCCAGAGGATCTGATGCCCTCTTTTGGTCCTTGTAGGTGCCTACACACAGATGAGTATAAACACACACACAAAAACACAGAGTAAAAATAAAATAACCCTTTATATTGCAAAAGAAAATAAATTCTATGAAATCTCTATGAGAGGGCAATTTTAAAGCACTTTGCTTTTTCATGCTCACAAATATTCTTTAATATTGTCAGTAAAGTCTTGAATTTTGTCCTGCTATTTAACGGAATTATAGGATTTTGCCTTGAATATTTTGCTTTTATTCATTATTTCTTCTTGCAATTATAGATACCCTCACATGAAATAATTTTGCTTGTTTTAGTTTGCTTATATAGTCCTTAGACACATTGCTTGTAGGTCAATATTTTTGTTGTAAGCTATAAATCAAGGTACTCTACTATACCTTTCAATAATATTTTCACTGGTATTACTAGTTTACATGATTAAAAATATTCTTGTACTCTTTGTATATGAACACTAAGCCATGACTTCTCCATACTGTACTCTGTTGGTAGATTTGTCTTGAAGTTTATCTTATTTATTTCAATAGTGCCAGTTTTCTAACATTGCTCTGTCTTTTTCTTTCCATCTGTTTTACTGTTCTTTGGTTTATCATTTGTTAAGTGCACATTACATATTAGCTCTTTATCATTCATTTTCTTTTCCTTTTAACTGTATTCTCTAACTACCCTCTATTTAAAGCCTTTTCCCCACCATTTCTTGCCCCTTTTATTATATATGAAGAATTTTAATTAATTAATTAATTACTTTTAATTTCTATTTTGCTCATTTAACTTTCTGAGCACCAATATTTTTACACTGTTTTATAATTCCACAATTTTGTCCTATTTAGCCTTCATAAATCATATGCTATTTTCTCAAAGACATGAGATTTAGGGCCAGAAATCTAATGTCCCCTTTCATATTTGCGTATGTACTTCTCGACTCCTGCCTTCCTGAAATATTGTATTCTTTATCTCATTGTGTAAGTTTTCTCCTCATTTTGTTCCAGCCTCCAGAAAACAGAGCCTTGTAATATAGAACCCCTGATTACTGTTCATCATCTCCTTGGTACAAAGCCAGACATATTTCTGGAAAGGCGTCAGTCTTCTCTGCACATTCCTTTGCCTCTGCCTGCCCTTTTGGTGAAATCACGTCATTTACTCAGCTTTCAGTTGGCAACGAGTGCCCATGGTATGCAGAGGTCTCACCAGCAGCCCCCTTCAGATCTATTACTGTTGCTTGATCTTTAATTGGCTCTTGCTACTGTGAATTACAGAATACATTGGTCAGTGCCAATATGTCTTCCATGATGTTTGGGACTGCCGCTTTGTTAAATTAATGCTAATTTCTAAAAAAAAATGTTTCTATCTGTCTATCTTATATGACTAGCTAAAAATTTGTCTTATAGAACATTTCTTCAAGTACGAGGTAGATTTGAGAGCTGGGGTTATTATAATAACATTTAAAATGAACTTTCCGAATTATGCATTCCAATGAGGAGGGATCAGACAAAAGACCGAAGGTCATGTGAATATCTTTGATGGCAAATGGTGAGAGATATTAGGTAGAAAAATAAGGTGAAGACAAGAACAGTCAGATGGAGCAGTTCCTGAGTTACATGCTTATTTAGGACCCCTCCCCATGTTTCATCCATTCCTCTTCTGTTTGTTACAGGGATCTAGAGCTATAAGAAGAGTGAAGTATAGCAATGAGAGCTGATATTTTCCTCCACATCCTCAGCTTGCCAAGGGACTGAGTCTTCCTTCTTACGGCCCTATGGACTGTCTAACCTATGACTGCTTTCCATTGTGTTTTGTTTGACTTTCACACTTGTTCTTGATCTATACTTTTTGCTGTGCCAGTGTGGCCGCAACAATGTCATTTATGTGCCCTAGACGTATTATCTCTGGGACCCATCACCACAGAAGGTATTATAAAACCTGGAGTTACCCAGGGGTTTTTGTTTTGGTTTGTTTTTTATTATCTTTAATTGTTTTTTATTTTTATCTTTAATCTTTTTATTATTTCTTTTATTAGACATTTTCTTTATTTACATTTCAAATGTTATCCCCTTTCCTCATCTTCCCCACAAAAACTCCCTATGCCCCTCACCCCCACCCCATACACACTCACCAACCCACACACTCCAGCTTTTCTGTCCTGTATTCCCCTACACTAGGACATCAAGCCTTCACAGAACCAAGGGCCTCTCCTCCCATTGATGTCTAACAAGGCCATCCTCTGCTACATATGCAGCTGGAGCCATGGGTCCCTCCATGTGTACTCTCTGGTTTGTGGTTTAGTCCCTGGGAACTCTGCAGGTACTGGTTGGTTCAGATTGTTGTTCTTCCTATGGGGTTGCAAACCCCTTCAGCAACTTGGGTCCTTTCTCCAGCTCTTCCATTGGGAGGTGACCTTTTTCTCAGTCCAATGGTTGGCTGAGAGCATAGATCTCTGTATTTGTCAGACACTAGCAGAGACTCTCAGGAGATAGCTATATCAGGCTCCTGTCAGTAAGTACTAGTTGGCATCCACAATAGTGTCTGGGTTTGGTGACTGTACATGGGATGTATCCCCAGGTGGGGCAGCTTCTGGATGGCCTTTCCTTCAGTCTCTGTTCCATACTTTATCTTTGTATCTCCTCCCATGGGTATTTTGTTTCCCCTTCTAAGAAGGAGCAAAGTATCCGCACTTTGGTCTTCCTTCTTCTTAAACTTATTATTATCTTTACTCTTGTTTTACAGTCTAGTCATTATTTTCTTCCTGTTCTGCCTTCCAACAGTTCCTCATCCCATTCCTTCTACCTGGTCTCCAAGAGAATGCCCCCATACCCCTAAACCCATACATGCTCTGCCAGACCTCCCCATTCCCTGGGGCCTTAAGGCTCTCAATCTTCTCTCATTGATGCCAGACCAAGCAGTTTTCTGCTATGTATGTGTCAGGGGTCTTGGACCAGCTAGTATATGCTGCCTGGTTGGTGGTTCAGTGTTTAAGAAATCTCAGAGATCACGGTTAGTTGAGACTGCTGGTTTCCTATAGGGTCTCCCTCCTCCTCAGCTTCTTCCAGCCTTTTCCTAATTCAACCACATGGGTACCTGGCTTCTGCCCATTGGTTGGGTGTATGTATCTGTATCTGGCTCTTTCAGCTGCTTTTTGGACCTCTCATAGAGCGGCCATGCTAGGCTCCTGTCTGTAAGCACACCATAACATCAGTAATAGTGTCAGGCCTTAGAATCTCCCCTTGAGCTGATCACTGGGCCCCCTTTCCCTCAGTCTCTTCTCTATTTTTTGTTCTTTTAGACAGAGAAAATTCTGGGTCAGTGTTTTTGACTGTGGGGTGGCAATTCAATCTCTCCACTGGATATCCCATCTTTCTACTGGAGGAGGATTCCTCAAGTTTCCTCTCCTCACTGTTGGGCATTTCATCTAAGCCCCCCCTTTACCTAGGTTTTTAATCTTTCCTCAGCAATTCTTCTTTCACATTTGATGCCCAAACCCATGTCTATGCCACACCTATCATATTATGAATAATATTGCTTCAATTCCTCTATTTCAAGCCCTAGTGATCCATTTGCCCTGACTACACTGGGTTAGGTATCTGAGTGCTCTGTTCTTTTCCTCCCTTATCCATTCCAAGCACTTCAGACAGGCTTGCCAACACAAATTGCGCACACTTACAGTACATAATGCTAGTACTTTCTACCTTTATCACCTCCCTGCAGTATCATTGTTAAGTGATATAGTGAATTCAGTATTTTTCTGTACTTAAGAAGTACATTGAACTGGATGTTTTCAGCCTGTTTATGTTCTTATGAACATGAAATTATTGATGAAATCAGTAAGAAGGTCTTTAAACAGTATAGCTGAAACCATACAAAGACAGACTATAATTTTAACATTTAAAATCTTCATATTATAGAAAACTTTTCAGTTGGTAGTCTTAGAACTTACCTCAGCTCCCCTTCCTTGAGGACTCTAAACATGCTGAGATTAAGTTTGCAGTTTTGATTGGCTTAGAATTAGGAGAGCTAGAGGACATTAAAATGAGTTTTGAGAAGGGGAATAATTGTCTTCATTTTACATATTTGGAAACTTTCAAATGGTTTAAGCAATTTAGGACAACATGTCAAGGTGGAGCAAAGAAAATACCAAGCATGATTATTTTCCCCAGGAGAATAGTTTTTGATGAAATTATGACCAACTAGAAAAAAGAGCTATAATCAGTGTGCCTTTTATTTATGGTATTAGCTATATAGCTGTAAATAATAAGGATATCCTAATCATTTCAACTACTATAGGAATGCAAGTAGCTTTGCAGTGAAAAACGGTCACTTTTTTTCCCCAAAAAAGTACAACATGCCTATATATCATTTGGACATGAAGAACGGCCTTTAAATAGTGAAATTCCACAAGCAGATAAGTAGGCAGAATGATCATGATCAGAGAGGAGCACAGGTCAGCCAGAGTGCACCCTCACCCTAAATTCACTTGTCTTTACCCACATGCTGAAGGGGGAGGCCATGGAACAAGCAAGATAATTACTAAAGACATCGCCTTTCCTTTCCATTTTAAAAGATTATGTAGTCTTTAAAGATTACTAATGGTTAGAACCTTTCACGTTAAAACTGGATATTTCATCCTAAGGCAGAAAATAAGGAATGGAACAAGAGAGTGAAAAATAAAACACAGTCCTCTAGTGGGCTAGTGTTTTCTTGTTCAGCAATTTTCTTAGTTCCTCAATGACAAGCAAGAAGTGTCTGTCACATGGTCTCTATGTTTAGGGCTATGGTGTACTGTGAAGCCCCACCATCAGATTGTAATTTATGGCCAATATCAAACTTTCTTCTATCAGGCAACTCAATACTCTTTGTTCTCTCTATACCTATTGTGTGAACAAGGTAAAATAAAAGACCACACATAAAGGCACGTGGCAACATGAAAAGGTTGACTCTTGTAAAGATGCTGACACCACACGTATCCCAAGTGTTTGTAAAATGCAGCCTTACAAAGTTAGCTCTTGGCCTCTCTTACTGTTCTACTGGGTACACAGTCTGCTAAGATGGTTCTCCCACTATGCAAAGATTCCAGATGACTAACTTGAAGGCTCTACCTGAGTACCAACTTCTACAAAATAGCATGTTAGAAAGGTTTTAGAGTGGCGTCACCCCATGGCTTGATCATAGTGTCCATTTGTGTGGCCTGTTCCCAGTGTCCAGATATCTCATTGTTTTCAATACCATGTCACATGGCCTGTGCTCCAGACTGTCTCTTAACTCAGTAGTGACTGATTTCTGTCTCAGCCACACAAAAAAATGTAAACATTTTACAATGTTGAAGAAGCCGCCTTGGAATTTCCTCCCTGCTTCTCAACTCAGGTCCTGCCTCCATGTGCCAGAGGCAGACTGGTTCCAACAAAGCAGCCTCGAAAAGGCAAGGAGCTGAACTATCAACAATGTGATTGTCTTCCGAAAATGCGGAGAAGAAAGAGCTGACATTTGACATGCCAGGGAAGCCCGACAAAGTACACGGGGGATTATTCCTTCCCGCCATTGTAATCCACTAGCTTCTTGTTGTTAGTTCTTAATCCAACATCATGTCTAGACGATTTCTTCTGTACCTCCAACAAAGCTTTGGGAAAAATACATCTCCACATGCTTCTACTGCCTTCAGCTATTATTTCTGGCCAACTGTAGCAAGGGCTTGCCGTGTGATCTCTTTTAAGTTTGAACTTTTTGTCTTTCTAGGTCTCTGGGCCTCTGCTAGGAGTATAATAGCAGACAAAAAACACAGGTACTTGAGGTTCCTTTTAGAAGATTAATTTAATATTCCCTTGAAACAAGTGTTAGGTAAACAATAGAGGATATTGCTATAACTTCCAGGAAGCGTATGTGCAGTGTAACTAATGCATAAATGATGACATGATTATTTTAAAAAGAACAGTTTTGAGATTTTTTTTAAATGTGTCTAAATATACTCTAAATAGAGAAAACACACTTCAGAATAAAGGAAAAGACTTTTTCACTGAGAACACAGAATTTCACACGTGAAGAAGAATTTAAATGGTAGAAAGCCAGTCCTCCTGGCTCTAGGTTTCCCCTCCACCAAATCAATTTACAACAGCCCCAGGACAAGAAAGGAGTCTTGCTGCCTTTTAAGCTCTGCACCACAGAATAGGAGACAAGGAGAGCTGAAGCAGAGTAATTTGCAATTTCCTGCAAAATGACTTCCATGAAAGTTGTTTAAAGTCATCCAGAACTGCAAAAACTGATCCCACAGATCAAATAAATATGAGCACATTTCAGTCGCTAACTAAACCGTGTTGGCTTCTCATTCCACTCAGCAGCCAAATGGATGTTTGCAAGCTAGAGGAATTTTAAATAATTTTTCATGGGAGCAACTTAAAAAAAAAAAGCAACTTTATTTTCTGCTATGTTTTTTTTTATATAAGCTTTTGAACTCTAAGAATTTAAGGGAAAGGACACAAACTAAAAGTCATAAACATTTATAAATCTGTTAAATAAATAACTTAGAATCCCTAATCTGTGTCTACACATAGTCTTGACCCGGTAATGTAACACTAGAGATTAGTGGTCCTTGGAGTTATTTGTGAGCAACACAAATTTATATAGAGCTGATTATACCCATTTCTAGTATAACCAACAGATATTATTGAATGATGTAGACAAGAGATGTCAAAGAGCTTGGGAGCAAAATTGTGGGCTATGTTTAAGTGAAAACAACATCAGGAAAGCAGGGGAAAACATAAAGTTGGTGTAAGCTTAATGTGTATGTGTGTGTCACTGTGTATGTGTGTGTGTGTGTGTGTGTGTGTGTGTGTGTGTGTGTGTACTTGTATATGTGTACCTGTTTATGTGTGAGAGTGTGTTTATGTGCATGTGTATGTGTGTTTATGTGTATATGTGTGTGAGTATGTGTATGTGAGTGTGTATATGTGTGTATATGTGTATGTATATAGCTGTATATGTGTGTTTGTGTGTGTATTGTGAGTGTATATATGTGTTTATGTGTATACCTGTATATGTGTGTGTTTATGTGTGTGTATGTGTATATACGAGTGTATGTTTGTGTGAGTGTATGTGTATATGTGTGCATATGTATATGTGTATATAGTTGTGTATATGTGTGAATGTGTATCATATGTGTATTTGCATATATGTGTATATGTGTATGTATGTGTGCAAATGTGTGTATGTGTGCATATGGATATATGTGTGTATGTTTGTGTATGTGTTTATGTATATGTATGTGCATATGTGTGAGTGTGTGCATGTGAGTGTGTGCGTATATGTGTGTGTGTATGTGTGTATATGTGTAGATATGGTGTAGGTACATACATGTGTATGTGTATATATTGGTATATGTGTATATGTTTATGCGTGCATGTATGTGTGTATATGTATATGTGTGTGAGTATATATGTGTTTATGTGTGCGAGTGTGTGTATTTGTGTGTATTGTGAATGTGTATGTATGTGTGTGAATGTTGAATGTGTGTATGTGTATATTCATATGATGTGTGTATGTGTGTATATGGTTATATGTGCATATATATATGTGTATATATGAGTATACATGTGTATGTTTGTGTATCGTGTGTGAGTGTATATGTGTATATGTACTGTGTGAATGTGTGTATATGTGTATTGTGTCTATGGGTGTATCTGTGTATGTATATGTGTGTGTATATATGTGTGTGTTTATGTGTGTGTACATAGTAGTTTGTTGAATTTGGTACGTGTACTTGAATATTTGAGTTAGGGTTAGTAACAATGGATGCTTCCGTTACAGAACTTGGGAAAGAGAATTGGAGAATTGCCCCTCTTGCATACCCTGGCTAACACATAAATACCCTCTGAGTGTAACTTAGTGTTCAGTGTTTAGCACACTGTTTATGTAAATCACTTAACCTTTCAGTCTCCATACATACAAAAAATAAAGTTGAGAATATTCAGACCTCAAAGGCTTTTTGAAAAATAATAATCGAGAGTCAAACTGAAAAGTTAATTTTTTTTCTCATCTACTCTCTGAGGCAGCTAAATATATTAACATATCATTAAAGCATCCATTCAGTATGAGTAGAAAAGCAAATAACACACAGTTTCTGCCTTTAGACCCTTCTTCCCTCCCTCTCTATCCATGAAAATGAGAAAAACAGGTGACATGCTTGGGGCTGTGCAAGGAGTTCCTGAGACAGAGTGGGGAGCTTGAACACTCAGTCACTGTCTGAGCAAGGAACAAGCGGTCACCAGAGGTGCTCTAAAATGTCTCTCTTTCTGGGGATTTCTCTTGGAAGTTTCTGGGAGTTTCTATTGCCAGAAACACAGAGGGCGAAATGAGTTTGTTAGCCTTTCAATAAATAACAGTTCAACAGTCACTATTCTGGGCACTGCAGGTCTCTCCTACCCATAAGAACAACTTAGATGCCAGAGGGTAGGACTCATGAGAAACCAGCAGCAAGCAGATAAATATAATGCATTTGTTCTATAATGTCAACATACGAGACTAATCTTATCAGTCATACTTGTAGCAAAAAGTCAATATAAAATGTAGTTGGCAATTGAATGCTAAACACGGTTTTCACATGAAAAAGATGTAGTAAAATATGTCTAAACTTAAGGTTTCAAATAATTTCGTAATCATAATTAGATACCATGAAGCTCTGCTGATTCAAAGCTTTCTGCTATTAGGAATATGTTGTTGAAAGGGTTCATAATTAATGGGTTTATTTGATCATTGTTTTGATGTACCAGCATATATAGGCAGAGAATAACTCTCTATAAAATAACATTTATATAATATATATGAAACTTTATCAGGGCGGGGTGAGAGTATAGGGAACTTTTGGGATAGCATTTGAAATGTAAATAAAGAAAATATCTAATAAAAAATACAAAAAAACCCCAAAATACCTTTTTCTAATTTTCCTAACAATATCCAACTCCTTTATTCTCTTATAGTAATATAATTCTAAAAATAATGTTCAATATTATTATCTTTACTTCAGAGGGGTAATATGTTACAAAGCCCAATGTAACTTGGAATAGAATGAACTTTTATGAAAATGAACAATATGTTGAGGTTGCATTACTCACGAAAGTCTCTATTCCTTTGATAATGCAAATGAACACATTTAAAATAAAGAACTTTTCATGAAGAATGCATCTATGAAAATCAGGGTCCACCATCTAGTAAATTGCCAAACAAAAATGATTTATTAATAATCACTAATTTGGATTGTAGATTTGTTTTCCCCTCCAAACTGGTGCCCGCCTAAGGTCTGTGGCAGAAGTGAGACTCAGGGATCAGGCTTGGGGAGAGGGTACTTGGGAAATCTTCATTGCTGGGAGGTTGCCAAAGGAGACCTAGTGCAGCTGTCAGCTAACACCTGTCCTCTCTTCAAAAGCAGGGGGTGACATTCATAGAGAAACCAGAGCTATGTGGATTAGGAGGAGCTACTCAAAGATGGATAGCCTATTGTTTCTGATCTTTTGGGCACCAAGATAATTGCTGAAGGACTAATGTCAAATTTGAAGGAAATCTACTTTGCACAATGGCCTTTTCCAACATATGGCCCACGGATGGGCTCCAAACAGGAAACACTACCCAGCAAATAGCCAAATATTATTAAATATGCTCATGATCCACAAAAGAATGTAGTTGTGGTTGTTGTCAAAAAGACATGCCAGTAATGAATAACTTTAATGCACAGAGGCAATGCTAGCAATCTCATACAAATAGTTCTAGGACAGGGTTGGCTGTTCACAGGACAGCACTGTTACTCACTCCTGAAGATTTTACTGCTAGAGAGTGAGCAATAAATTTAGCAGGGATAAAGAATCTTCTTCCAATAAAGATGAAAAACTTCAATGCCCCTGAATTCTACGAAGAATGCAAAAGGACAAGGCTCACTTTTACTGACTTAAATTGCTCATCTGAGCAACTGAATGCTGTGTTCTCTTGGAGTGATCATGTGTTTGAAAAGAAAGGCAAATTGGAGTAGGTTCAAAGGCAAGCAAGTGAACTGATAAGAGGTTTGGAAATAAGGCAGACTTTTAGCAACGGACATGTTTGGGCTAGAGAAGACACACAGAAGGAGAGACATGTTAATTGTCTGCAAACGTTTAGGGGAGTTATTGGGGAAAAAAAGAATAGACTATGGTCATCATTAAAAAAATTGTGAGAAGCCATAAACTTATGATATCCATGAGAATTTCTCTGACTAATTCATTTACTTTGCACTTGGGGCAATTTACTTAATGCAATAGCCTGACACCATTCAAGTTCAAGTACCTAGGCAACGACAACATACACTTTTAGACCCAAGGGCACAGAACAACCACAAATCAATGTTTGTGGGTAAAATCTAGTTGAAAAGAAATATATAGCCTTTATCTTTTGAGACAAGTAGCCTGAAGTGGTGTGGGGGGCCTCGCTCCTACTTAAGATTCCACAGAGAAATCAGAAGTTACAGAGCTACAGAAAGGAATAAAGAAAGGGGAGGGATATTTCTGGAAAACCTGGGGACACTTTGAAGTTCTGTTAGTTTTCTAGGAAAATTTCTTTACATACTAATGTTTCTAGAATATACTAGCCAGCTAGGATCACCAAGTATAGAGAGACTCCATTTTTCTGTGTAGTCGACCTTAATTTCATTTCTCCTCTTCTTTATACTTCTCCTGTCCAGCAGGCACTTGGTAGTACAGGGGGCAGGGAAGCAAGGGAGTATAAAATTTTTATAATTAAGGCTGGATTAGTAGTGAGAATGCCCCGCCATCCAAGGCTGAGCAGCATTTTTGATGTTTGAAAGAAGTGTGTAATGTTGGATTAAGCTACAAGTAACGGAGCCTTTTTTTCCTCTGAGGAGGCTTTGATGTTGGGGGTTGAGTGGGGCACTGGCTCTCTGTAGTTACCTCTGTGCATTTCTGATACAGTGCTTGGCGTTCTAACCCATTGTAGCAGAGTCCTTGAACCAAGAAAAATCGACACTCGTCCTCATTAATGGGTTCATCTGGATTGCTTTTGGGGCTATTTCTCACTGATTTCTCCCCCTCCGATTTAACATTTTCTAGTGACTTTGATTGATCTAATGTAATCTATTTGCTCACTTTTTTTTTACAAAGCATGAAAATTTCCCTGCCAGGTGGATATTCCCCAATTCTCACAACTCAACTTCTGAATTTTTTTTAATAAGAGTGATTCTGCACAGTGAGAACTCATAACTCATTTGAATGAAAAACAGTTGAGGGGGATGGGGAGTGCCTCACTTCATTGTGCTTGATTGTTGACACTTGGTGGCAGCTGTTACTGCCAATCTATCTTCAACCAACTGTTAGCAAATCAAAATCATTCACACACACACACACACACACACACACACACACACACACACACACACGTGCATAAACATATCCCACTTCCATTATGGTAATGTAACTTACCATAGACTATCTATTATCTGCTGTAAATATTTTCTCTAAGAACTTTTAGTGCAATTCTGATGACTTTTTATTTTCCTCATTACTATCTCTCATGCCTGTAATCTTTATCCTTGCGGCACTGCAGAAAAGACAAGATGTGCAAACTAACAATAACTTAAAACTGAAGCAAACATAGCCAAAATCTTTTAAAGAAAAACCTGATGAATTTGAAACTCTATATTAAAACCATATCCTCTGGCTAGAGCTGGGAAATGAAGCTTCTACTTTGTTATGCCTCATGTGTTGCTATAACTTCAAATCTGAAAGTGCTATGTGGATCAAATTGTGCTCATGGTCTCCATTTGACCAAGAGGCTTCATGCACATACTGCTTGCTGTCTCATGTTTGCATAAACAGAGAGGAATAACATACATATCAAAGAAACACCAATAGCTTGCATCTCGCGTCCTTAGAGGCAACTTAACACTTGCACCAGAGTCTAAGAACTTTATCATTGCCTTCCAAAGATGAGTCATTTTCTCCTGACCTGACCTACTGACAAGACTGCTGGGAGCATATTAGATCCATCTGTTAATTAACTAGTGAGTCCATTACACCTCTCTCCCTAAATATTTCACAAACCATCTAAATGAAGATGGTAAAGGACCATCATTAATGCATAAACCATTTTGGTGTGACCTCTCCTCTGAACTCCTTTTATGTCTGAAAGAGGTGAGTCTCTTCCATGGAATAACAACTACTAAATAATACATGACCATGTAAAATGTGCATTCTTGGGAGCAATGTGATAGGCCAGATGCAAAACCACTTATGTACACTGAGATTACTGTCAATACACGCGCATTATTATGTGGCTAAGCAAGAGACAGAGGACTGTCCTTCTGATGATATACAGGAGGCTCCCTGATTTTCATATATTTTACTGGTGTCTATGTACAGTCAGATGACATGGTAGAACAGTAGCGTATGAGCTAAGATCAAATTCTACACATTTTAAAGCTTCCAGAATATTCTTTCCCCTACAATTAAGCTAGCTTCATAGAGATTCATATTTTTCAGACTATAGAATGAAACATAGCACTGTTAATTTCTTCAGGATTTTGTTTTGTTTGTTTTGTTTTGAGACAGAATCTCATGTATCCCAGCCTGGCCTGGGACTTGTTATTATCAAGAATGACTTTGAACTCCTAATTCTTCTGACTTTATATCCATCCCAAGTGTTAGGATTACAGGTGCATACAAGCAGGCCTCACTTTTTTTGATACTTTTTTCCCTGAAACATTCATGAAAATAAAAAAAAAAGCCACAATAGTAATGCTACCTAACCGCACAGAACTTTCTCTAAGCCACAGGGAGATTTTAAGTCAGGAAGAAATCTGTTGATTGCTGAAGATGCCCAGATTTTGTGATAAACAAAACCATACTAGCAGTCGCTTTAACTTTACTCAATTTTTCTCTAAGTATGCCAAGATCTGAATATATCATAGAAACTTAAAAATATAGGTGTAGATATACCTCTTGCAAGCTTCCCGGGTACTGTAAGAGTTCGTGAAACTAATCTATGTCTTATAAACTGACTGGAAGACAACTAAAGATGGTGGGAACTGTTTCTGCCCATCCATATTTTTACAAACAACATTGTTTCTCCTTTTTCTTTTAACATTTTTTTTTCTTGCCTGTTTGTGGAAATTGCTTCAAACATACTGGCAATCAGACACATTGAAAATGAGGAGAGAGATAGGATTTAAATAAAAGTCTTCCATCAAAACAAATGAAAGGGTTCGGCAATATGGGTCAGTGAGGAAGAGGGCTTGCCTCAGAAGCTGGAAGACCTGGACTTGATCCTCACCTCAAAGCGAAGGGAAAGCCAACTCCTGAAAGTTATCTGCTGACTCTGCAGATATCATGTGCCTGCACTCACACAGACATCACACAGATACACAGACATACACACACCACTATAGTTATGATGATGATGATTATAAAAATAAATGTTTTTAAAAGTAAGTTCATAACAATCTGACCTTAAATTTGAAATTAACAAATTTTTAAAGTATAAGTAAAGAACACTGAAGACTGTTTAGTTCTTGGAAACATCAGTTTTCAATGATTTGGCGCAGTCATTTCTTCTTTTATTTTCATGAACTACTTGACAGAATGCAAAAAAAAATCAATATGACTTAGAGCAAAATATGAAAATTATATAAGAATGTATTGCAAATTAAGTGTGTGCAATCCTACATTTATAAATCATAAATTTTCTAAATTTTTGTTCAATATATGAAAACTTTTGCTTCATATAAAATTAACCAAATCAATGAAAGATGAGGTGAACATACAGTAGTATCTTTCACTGTTGACCCATTCAAGACATGTATAATTGTATAATGAGTGCAGGAGAGATGTCTAGCTGCTAAGAATCCTTGATGCTCTGGGAAAAGAACAGGGTTCTGTTCCTAGCACCCACACAAATTGAATCACAACCACTAGCTTCAGGCCTAGGGGATGGATTCGTCTAACTTCCATGGGCACCTACACACACACACACACACACACACACACACACACACACAATTTTTAAAGCAATTACATATTAGAAGTTAGAGTGTATGATGCTCTTTAAGTGACTACAGAAAGATGCAGTGAATGAACACAACTCTTGCCCCCATAGGTTTTTCTGCCTAATGGTACATTTTCCATCTTTAGGAGCCTAAATAAATGCCCTTTGTATGAC
The DNA here is from genome assembly GCA_902729485.2 of Mus minutoides. Taxonomy (NCBI): domain Eukaryota; kingdom Metazoa; phylum Chordata; class Mammalia; order Rodentia; family Muridae; genus Mus; species Mus minutoides. The sequence goes on along the minus strand of LR751405.1, from coordinate 56,591 downwards.
TTGAGATGGAAAAAGTATCTAGCTCGGTGTGTTGAAGACACCAGAGAGTTGTATTATCACTGTTTCGACTTAGGTGGTGCCTTAATTCCTTCAGGGGATAATATGGGTTTCTAAAGTTATAAAATTACCTCAGAAACAAACAAGACACAACACTCACAGAGGAACCTGGCAGAGTGGGTCTGGTACTCGGTGTAGCCCAGGAGATGTAGGTCTCATTGTAGTCCCCACACAAGGAGGCAGGGGCTGTCCATGCTGGCAGCCTGACTTACCTTGGAGGACGCATGTGAAAATTACTGGTAAATATGAAATAGGCTATTGATGTGAGACACAACACAATATAAAGATAATACAGAGATTGTGTGGGCAAACAAAAGAGGATAGAATAGAGAGAGAAGCCCCAAGAGTTCTTTTTCTGCCAAGGGTTTAAAGATGCGCCAGTTCTCACATTAAAGTAGGATGGCTTAGTTCCCTGCATTTGTCTAGCCACTCTTGGATTTCAAGCTATTATCTGGTATTATAAAAATAACTTCTTCCCCTTTCAGTCAATGCCAAAGATCCACCCGACTTCTTTAAAGAGAGCGAACCTGCAGATAGTTCAGGGATCCTTTGTCTCCACAGCCCTGGTCTAGAGCATCACACAACACAATCTTTGTCAACTGACAGCAGAATTTCCTTCCACGATAGCATTTGTGTTTCCATTCTTGTTTGTCTGTCTGCCCACCTCTAAAATGTACTAAATTATAACCTGTCAGTCAGCACTCCAAGATCATGGCCATGTTTAATTTTGATCATTAGAGAGTTAAAAAAAAGAAACCTTGATTCTAACCATGTCTGAACTTTGTCTTGAAATCCATGGGGTCATGAAGAGAAGTTCATGTGTGTATAGTCTATAGAAAGGTGATTCAACGTGGCATATATGGGAAAAGAAGCATAGACGTTAATCCTCCTTGTTTTGAAATACTTTTACAGTTATCTGCCCACATGACTGATAAAGAACAAGTAAGTAATACCACATAAATGCCTGGAAAAATAATAGCAATAAGCATTTAATGCAGGTCCAAAGAGTGTACATACATCACAATGCATTTTAAAGTATTTTATCCTATTTCCCTAAGTTGTAATATCATCTCTTTCTTAAAAGAATTTTAAAGTTTTCTTCTTTTTTTCCAATTTTTATTAGATATTTTCTTCGTTTGCATTTCAAATGCTATCCAGAAAGTCCCCTACATCCTCCCCACATCCCCCACCTGACTCCCCTACCCACCCACTCCCACACCATGGCCCTGGCGTTCCTTTGTACTGGGGGATATAAGGTTTGCATGACCAAGCAGCCTCTCTTCCCATGATGGCCAACTAGGCCATCTTCTGCTACATACGCAGCTAGAGACATGGGCTCTGGGGGTACTGGTTAGTTCATATTGCTCTTCCACCTATAGGGTTAGAGAACCCTTCAGCTCCTTGGGTACTTTCTCTAGCTCCTCCCTTGGGAACCCTGTGTTCCATCTAATAGCTGACTGTGAGCATCCACTTCTGTGTTTGCCAGGCACTGGCATAGCCTCACACAAGACAGCTATATCAGGGTCCTTTTAGCAAAATCTTGCTGGTGTATACAATAGTGTCTTGTTTGGTAAAGTTTTCTTCTTTAAGAGATTCATAAATTTCAATCTAATCCACCCCTGTCCCTGTCCCTGTCCCTGTCCCTGTCCCGTCTCTATCCCTGTCCCTGGCCCCTCCCAGTTCTCCCTCAGCTCCTACTTGTTCAACTTCATGTTCTTACTCTCCCCTGAAATTTTTTTTCAGTGTGTCCTTTGCTCATTCTTGAGATTATAATTTAATGACAGTTTCCCCTTCCCTGTTCTGCCTCTCTTAACTCTCCCAAATACCTCTTCCTCCTCTCCTTCAAATTCATGGCCTCTTTTTTCAATAATTGTTATTGCATACATGTGTGCATTTATTTGTATATACATTTATACTCCTAGATATAAATTACTGAATCCATGTAATGTAACTTGTGTAGCTGATTTCAAGGTGACTGTGTGACATAGGACAGAAATTAGTGTGCTATTCCCCAGGGATGGTCACCTCTACTGCTCTTAGCTTTACTCATTTGCCTGTGGTATTTTGTATACAGCTCTATAAATATTTGGCCTCATATGCACCGGTAAGTGTATTCTTTACCCCTTTTCAACAAATCTCATCTTTGCAGCAGACAGAAACCACAAAACAAAAACAAGCAAGAAATATTGCCAATCAAAATGCAGAGTGGCAGAGATCCACAAAATCCTTCCACAGCTAAGGCTCAGGGTACATTGCAGGAGCAAGGTTAGAAAGAATGTAAAAGTTGAAGCAGTGGCTTAGTGGTTAAGAGCAATACTTGTTCTTCCAGGGGATCCAGGTTCAATTCCCAGCACTCTGTCACATGGTCTGTGACTCAATGTCACATGGTCTGTGACTCAATGTCACAGCACAGAATGGTCTGTGACTCAAGTGTCACTTTCTTTTCACCTCCAAAGGCATGCACATGCCACACAGAAGCAGCAAAATTAATAAAACCTAATAAAAATAAAAGAAGATAATAGTTTGTTGTTGAATCCCGTCTCTTAACATCAGAAGCTAAACCTATAAAGTGTCACCAACATGACTGTCAAACAAAAGTTGAAGCAAAGATGGTAACTCTCATAGTGATGACTTATGTCATAGTGAGGACTTATGTCATAGTGATGACTTATGTCATAGTGAGGACTTCTACAGGACTCTGTTTCTTACCTCGCCCCAAAGCAAAATTATTACACTCATTAGACTGTGTTTATATGCATTTCATACTTCAAAAATTAGTAATCCACCTTGGAATTCAAGCTAATTTTATGTAGATTTGGAAAAACCTCACTTAGTAGAAGGATAATTTTCTCAATTAAGACATATAGAGCTCTACATTTAATCAAACAAATAGGAAAGCCTCATTAGTAGCAGAATTGAATTTTGAAATTTATTTATTCAGATTTCAGAACCATTTAAACTAGTACAAAATTTCCTTTTAGTGGCTAGGTATTAAAATGTTTTTCAAATATAAAAGTCTGGCTTTTACATAAAAGTAGAAGATTAAAAATAAATACATTAATTAACAAATTTAGTGTAAAGTTATATATAAAACTGAATTTAAAAAATATGGTTATATTTTTTAAATTTTCTGTACCATATATATATGATAGATACTGAATGTACATGTTTTGAAATCACACAACCTAGTAATAAATCCTGAGAGTGCCACCTGTATGAGTTTGGTCAAGTTATTTAACTTAGCCTGATAATGCCAAAATCATTATTTTAGGGAAAATATATGCAACCATTTAGTTTGAGGATCAAAATTACTCTCCTTGCTTCAGAGTTGGTAGTATATGCTCATTAGTGATAAGGTCTTATTTGAAACTGCTATTTACTTAATTAGTTATAGTATGTGTATTGGTCGTACATGTGCCATAGGACCCATGTATAATGGGAAACTTGAAGGAACTGGTTCTCTCCTGCTATCATGTGGGTTCTCAATATTTAACTCAGTTTTTCAGGCTTGATTGCTGGAGCCTTCAATGGTTAAGCTACCTCGTTGTCCTGGGTTTACTTTAACATTAGTAATCACAGGTAACATTTTATAGTGCTTATTCTCTCTCTCTCTCTCTCTCTCTCTCTCATGTGTGTGTGTGTGTGTGTGTGTGTGTGTGTAGGTGCAGTTGAGTACGGGTTTCAGCAGAGGCCTGAAGATCCCTTGGATCTGGATTTAAAGTTGGTTATGAGCTTTCCAGTATAGAGAACAAAACTTGGGTCCTCTGTGAGAACAGTATATCCCTTTAACTGCTGAGCTTTCTCTCCAGCCCCATCTTATTTTCTAAGTAATTTCTGCATATTAATTCATTCAAAGCCCAGGAAATGAATTCTTAAAGCTCATTAGAACAGAAAAAACAAAGGTCCCAGAAATGTTAAGTAGCTGGTCCTAAAACATACAGTTATAACTAGGTAGGTCAGGGATTTGAATCCAGGCACAGAGTTCACACTTTTAAACATGAGAGCCTATTAGCTGATTTACAAAGTAATCTAACATGATTACATGGTAGTTCCTTATAATATTTATGCTAGGACACAAAATTAACTAAAATAGAGTTTTTCTTGAGTAGCTCACAGAGCTTGGCAAGACAGATAAGCATATACACATCATTACGGTAAAATGCCAACAGAGGCAAGTCTGAAACTAATTATCTATTTCTATCCACTGCTCACTTCAAATGTCATCTCGAGTCTGCTGTCTATGGGGTCAGCATTACTCTTGCTTACCTCACAGAGATGCCTACATGCAAACACAGACTAAAGAATTGATGCTTTCAATTATCAGCTCATGAGGAACCTCTCTCAGAGATGGATAGAGGCTCAGCCACACTGGAAAACACAAAGCAGGGCATGAGTTATACAAGGAGGAATGAGTCCTCTAGGCTTTGCACCAATTATTAGAGTCTTTAAATAAAGGCTGGTTGCTTTGGGGAACCAACCTCTCACGGTTCAAGGGAAGAAGGTAAACACTTGCTAACTATAAAACTCCAGTGCCATTGATGTACTGCTACTGCATATAAATCCAAATCTTAAGAAGTGTTCACCTGTCAAAATGATGAGCCTCCCTTTATGATGTCAATGCCCTCTTCCATAGAAATCATATGATACATAGCCCATCCGTTTATGTCTGGGGTATTCAGTGATGTGTTCTTCCAGTTATTCTTTGGCTAATGTTCTCAGAAAGATTGAAATAAGCCTGTGCAAGGTCCTATCCCTTCCACAGTGATATCAATGTTAGACTTAAGCTCTATGCCTAATTTCCTCATGAGTTTTTGTGTTGCTCTGCAATCTTCAATGGAGAACTCACTGTTATGGTTCAAGTCTGCACTGTTTCCCATAGGCTCATACTTAGAATGCTTAGGCCCTTTGTGTGGCTGAAGATTGGGGTCTGGACCAACCTGGAAGCAAGTCTTTCAAGGTGGGGGTTGTCCTTGCTTCTGATCGAGTTCTCTGCTTTCTGGTCATGTTAGCACTGGAGGAATTCTACCACAAATTCTGCCAATGCTCTTTCTTTCTTAATGAAGAACCACCTCTATGAATAGTCTTCACTATGTTTCTGTGCCACTCTGAGTATTTGCTTCTTACTTCTCGGTCAATCCTCATTGTCAGAGGAAAAAAAAGTTCCACATTTGAAATTGAGTAGCTTTGTGTTTGCTTCCCTCTTGTGAAGCACCACTAAGTGTCTTTGCATCCCTTTTATTCAGTCTGTTATAATCCCTTTAAAAACACAACGGACTTCCAAACTGTCAAATTATGGTCTAAATCATCAAATAAATGGCCAAACACTGAATTTTTTAAGACTTTCTCTTTTCTTTGAGCTAGAGTTAAGATACAATTGGAAAACATACTTAAGATTCTTGAAAATTTTAAAGATATACCACAGAGGATGTATCGTTTAAGAATACTTTATTAGGTCAACAATAATTGCACATACTTATGACACAGAGTGTGATATTTCACTATTATGTGCATGCATTACTGTATAGTTACTGATCAAATCAGAGTATCTAGCATATATACAATTCCAGATATTTATCATTTTTGAAGTCCAGTCTTCTAGGGTTTTTTTTAGGATAAAATTACATTATTGTTAACTATAGTCATCCCACTTTGCAGCAAATTATTGGACGTTGTTATTCCTATCTAGTGAAACGTATACCTGATGATCTCTCCCTATCCCACAGCCTCTTGTAACTACTTCTTTACTCTCTTTTCTATGAGAACAACTGTAGGTTCTAGAAACAAATCAAACCATTCAGTATTTATCTTCCTACGTGAGCGATTTTCACTTAACATAATGTCTTTTAAAGTCATCTACGCTGTTGCGATTGAAAAAATTCCATTGTCCTTTACAGCTGAATTGTTGTCTGTCATGTATATACAGCACATTTTTTAAAAAAAATTTATTCACACAGTCATCTATCAATAGCTACTTTGCCAAATCTTGGATATTGTGAAGAGTGTTATAATAAATGTAGCAGTGTAGCTCTCAATAAACCACTTCTCTTTCTTCTCATAGGTGTGCAGTAGAAGGAGCGTTATATCATCGAGCCATTGTGCATTTTCTGTAACATTGTAATAATTTCTATTCTAGCCAACAGTTGATTCTTTGTCTTCCTCACATTCTCACTATTTTATGTTAGCTTTTATTTGTTTTGACACACTAGAAACGATGAGATTATATTTGATTACGTGTTTGATTTCTGGTTCCTAATATCAGCATTTTTCATACTTGTTCAGCATTTGTATGTTCTTTTTTGATAAATGTCTTTGTCCATTATAATGTTAGATTACTTGTGCTTTCTGCTATTCATTTTTTGAGTTTTAAAATATAGATTCTGAACATTAGCCTGTTGAGAGATGTATAGTTTGAAAGCATTTTTTTCCTTATTCTGTACATTGTGCTTTGCTCTTCTCTTTCCTTTACAGTGAAGGAAGTTTGGGTTCAGATTAATACTGTTTGTATATTTTTCTCTTCTTCTCCATGCATTTTGAGTCTCTCCCAAGTAATCTTTACCCAAACCAATATTATGAACCATTTTCACTATTTTCTCCCAGTAGTTTCCTTCTGATAGCCAAAAGCAGGAATTCCCCAAAACAACTAAACTGGCATACCATAAAACAGGGGTGATCCTGGGCTTATTGTGGTGACAGAAAGCAAACATAGAGGGTGCATACTACCCAGTTCTATTTACATACAATATCCAGAAAAGAAAAAGCTATAGCATGAGAAAGCAGCTAAGTGGGTCTCATGAGCAGAAAGGATCCCAGAATTTAGAGCAATAGCTTGATGTGTATGGAGTTCCTTCTAGGATGCTGAAATGTTCTGAAGATGACACTCTGAATTTTCTCGGTGTCCTGAAATGAACATTATATAAAAAAGAAGAAAGAATGCAAAACTGAAATCTTACCTGCTGGCTGTACAGAGTCTAGAATATGTATTAGCTTTTAAAAGAAACTGTTTGCATTCATGTTCTACCCAGGAATGTCTGCTAACCTTACACACACAATATTTTGAATTCTTAGAAAAAAAAAATCTATGAAAAACATTTGTCTAGTAGCACATTAGATTTTATCGTTACCAGACTTAATTTTGGTTTTGCATCTGTTGCTGGTTGGAAAAACCTAAAAATAAGAAACCCATTCATGCTTTCAGTCTAGCAAGCACAATGTTCAGAATATTTCCTTTATATTTCACTCAAAGACAAAAACGATATTCCTTTATTTATTTTTCTAATCTTAAGAGTACACACTTAAAAGAGCTAAAATGATGGGGTTTTTTGTTTGTTTTTTTTTAATTGCATTTTTTTCTCTTTATTAGATATTTTCTTCATTTACATTTCAAATGTTATCCAGAAATTTCCCCTTACCCTCCAGCATCCCCGCCCTGCTCCCCTACCCACCCCCTCCCAAGTAATGGCCCTGGTGTTCCCCTGTACTGGGGCATATAGAGTCTGTATGACCAAGGGGCCTCTCCTCCCAATGATGGCCAACTAGGCCATCTTCTTCCATATATGCAGCTAGAGACATGAGCGCAGGGGGAACTAGTTAGTTCATGTTATTTTTCCACCTATAGGGTTGAAGACCCCTTCAGCTCCTTGGGTACTTTCTCTAGCTTCTTCCTTGGGAGTCCTGTGTTCCAACTAATTGCTGACTGTGAGCATCCACTTCCGTGTTTGCCAGGCACTGGTATAGCCTCCCATGAGACAGCTATATCAGGTCCCTTTCAGCATTATCTTGCTGGCATATGCTATAGTGTTTATTTTGGTGGCTGATTATGAGAAGGATCCCTGGCAGCCGCTGTCACTGGTTGGTCCATCCTTTTGATTCAGCTTCACACATGATCTCTGTAACTCCTTCAGTGTGTGCTTTGTTCTTAATTCTAGGAAGGGGCAAAGAGACCACATTTTGAACTTCATTCTTCTTGAGATTCGTGTGTTTAGTAAGTTATATCTTGGGTAGTCTAGGCTTCTGGGCTAGTATCCTCATATCAGTGAGTACATGTTATGTGAGTTCTTTTGTGATTGGGTTACCTCACTCAGGATGACACCCTCCAGATCCATCCATTTGCCTAGTGTCTTAGTCAGGGTTTCTATTCCTGCACAAACGTCATGACCAAGAAGCAAGTTGGGGAGGAAAGGGTTTATTTGGCTTACATTCCATACTGCTGTTCATCACCAAGGAAGTCAGGACTGGAACTCAAGCAGGTCAGAAGGCAGGAGCTGATGCAGAAGCCATGGAGGGATGTTCCTTACTGGCTTGCTTCTCCTGGCTTGCTCAGCCTGCTCTCTTATAGAACCCAAGACTGCCAGCCCAGAGATGGTCCCACCCACAAGGGGCCCTTGATCACTAATTGNCTCTGGCTAGGACTTCAAGTACTATATTGAATAGGTAGGGAGAAAGTGGGCAGCCTTGTCTGGTCCCTGATTTTAGTGGGATTGCTTTCAGCTTCTCTCCATTTAGTTTGATGTTGGCCACTGGTTTGCTATAGATTGCTTTTATCATGTTTAGGTAAGGGCCTTGAATTCCTGATCTTTCCAAGACCTTTATCATGAATGGGTGTTGGATTTTTCAAATGCTTTCTCAGCATCTAAGGAGATGATCATGTGGTTTTTATCTTTGAATTTGTTTATATAGTGTATTACGTTGATGGATTTCCGTATATTAAACCATCCCCGCATTCCTGGGATGAAGCCTACTTGGTCATGATGGATGATCGTTTTGATGTGTTCTTGGATTCGGTTGGTGAGAATTTTGTTGAGTATTTTTGCATAGATATTCATGAGGGACATTGGTCTGAAGTTCTCTATCTTTGTTGTGTCTTTATGGGGTTTAGGTATCAGAGTAATGATTTTTTTAACATTAGTTCCTTGCTTCCAGTCTGCTCCTTCACCTCACCTAGATCAGTGGGACCCATACTCACACCACAGCCTGCCTGTCTTCCAGGTTCACCCTAACTAGAAACACAGGAGGTTTGCCCTAACTATTGCCACAGGAGGCCTTCTCTGATGAGGAACACAGGAGGCTACTGCCTGCCCTAACCTGTCTCAAATGAGACTAGCTCCAGTCATAGACACTCAGTCCAATTAAACACCAGATATAACCAGATGGTGAGAGACACCCACAAGAACATAAATGACAGAAGCCAATGCAATTTGGCATCATTAGAACCCAGTTCTCCCATCACAGCAAGCCCTAGATTCCCTAACATACCTGAAAAGCAAGATTCTGAACTAAAATCCCATTTAAGGGAGATTATAGATGCCTTCAAGGAGGAACTACAAAACAACACGGGCAAATAGGTAGAGGCCCTTAAAGATAAATCCCTTAAACAAATACAGGAAAATACCATCTAGCTGGTGAAGGAATTGAACAAAATTGTCTAATAACTAAATGGAAATCGAGACAATAAAGAAATCACAAATAGAGGCAACCCTGGAGATGGACAACCTAAGAAAGAGATCAGGAACTACAGATGCAAGCATCACCAACAGAATACAAGAAATAGAAGAAAGAATCTGAGGCTTAGAAGACACCATAGAAGATATTGATACATCTGTCAAAGAAAATACAAAGTCTAAAAGGCTACAAATCTAAAACATCTAGGAAGTTCAGGACACAGTGAAAAGATCAAAACTAAGAATAATAGGAAGAGAGGAGGGTAAAGATTCCCAGCTCTAGGGGCAAGAAAACTTCAACAAAATCATAGAAGAAAACTTCTCTAACCTAAAAAAGAAAAAAGAAAGAGATGCCCAAGACTATGTACAAGAAGCCTACAGCACACCAAATAGATTGGACTAGAAAAGAAATTTCTCTCATCACCTAATAATCAAAATACTAAACAAAGAAATAAACAAAGAAATTTGCACAGAACAAAGAAAGAATATTAAAATCTGTAAGGTGATAAGGCCAAGTAACATATAAAGGCAGGCCTACAAAATTACACCAGACTCATCAACAGAGACTCTAAAAGTTAGAAGATGCTGGACAGATGTCATCCAGACCCTAAGAGAACACAAATGCCAGTCCAGGCTACTATACCTAGCAAAACTCTCAATTACCATAGATGGAGAAACCATGTATTCCATGACAAAACAAAATTTAAACAATATTTTCATGGCACACATCTAACCATGATTAAAGCAATATAGCAAACCAACAGCCAACATCAAATTAAATGAAGAGAAGCCTGAAACAATCGCACTAAAATCAGGGACAAGAGAAGGCTTGCTTCCCTCTCTCTCTTTATCTATTCAGTATAGTACTTGAAGCTCTAGATAGAGCAATTATACAACAAAAGGAGATCAAGGGGATACAAATTGGAAAGGAAGAAGTCAAAGTATCACTATTTGTAGATGACCTGATAATATACATAAGTGACCCCCAAAATCCCACCAGAGACCTACAGCTGATAAGTAACATCAGCAAAGTGGTGGATATAAAATTAACTCAAACAAATTAGTAGTTTTCCTTGACTCAAAGAATAAACAGGCTGGGAAAGAAATTAGAGAAACAACACCCTTCACAATAGCCACAAACAGTATAAAATATGTTGGTGCAACTCTCAATAAGCAAGAGAAAGATCTATATGACAAGAATTTCAAATCTCTGAAGAAATAAATCAAAGAAGACCTCAGAAGATGGAACATTCTCCAGTGCTCATGGATTGGTAGGTCTAACATAATAACAATGGTCATCTTACCAAAACAGTCTACATATTCAATGCATTCCCCATCAAAATTCCAACACAATTCTTCATAGACATGGAAAGAGCAATTTTCAACTACATATGGAAAAACAAATACCCAGCATAGCCAAAACAATTCTCAACAATAAAATAACTTTTGAGGGAATCACCATCCCTGACCTCAAGCTGTACTGTAGAGAAATAGTGATTAAAGACCACATGGAATTGATACAGAGACAGACAGGTCAATCAATGGACTAGAATAGAAAACCAAGAAATAAATTCACACCTATGATCTGTGACAAAGAAGCCAAAAGTACAGTGGAATCAAGAAAACATCTTCAATAAAGGGTGCTAGCCTGACAGTCTGCCTGTAGAAGAATAACAATAGATCTGTGTTTGTCACCTTGCACAAAGCTCAAGTCCAAGTGGATCAAGGACTTCAACATAAAACCAGATACACTGAATCTAATACAAGGGAAAGTGGGAAAAAGGCTCGAACTCATTGGCACAGGGGACATTTCCTGAAGAGAACTCCAATGACTCAGGCTCTAAAATCAACAATTGATAGATGGAACCTCGTGAAACTCAGAAGCTTCTATATGGCAAAGGACACTATCAACAGGACAAATCAACAATCTACAGATTGGGAAAAGTCTTCACTAACCCTACATCCAATAGAGGGATAATATCTAAAATATATAAAGAACTCAAGAAGTTATCCTCCAAAAAACCAAATTACCCAATTAAAAAGTGGAAAATAGAGCTAAACAAAGAATTCTCAACAGAAGAATGGCTGAGAAGCACTGCAAGAAATGTTTCAAATCGTTAGTCATTCGGGGAATGGAAACAAAAAAAGACCCTGAAATTCCACGTTACACCAATCAGAATGGCTAAGATCAAAAACTCAAATGACAGCACATGCTAGCAAGGATGTGGAGAAAGAGGAACACTCCTTCATTGCTTGTGGGATTGCAAAGTGATACAACTACTCTGGAAATCTACCTGGAGATTCCTTAGAAAATTGGGAATAGTTATACCTGAAGACCCAACTATACCACTCTGAGCATATACCCAAAGATGCTCCAACATATCACAAAGACACACGCTCCACTATATTTACAGCAACTTTATTTATAATAGTCAAAAACTGGAAACAACCCAGATGTCCCTCAACCAAAGAATGTATACAAAAAATTTGGTTCATTTACACAGTGGAAGTGCAGAAAAATGGATGAAACTAGAAAATATCATCCTGAGTCAGGTAACCCAGCCACAAAGGACATGTATGGTATATACTCACTGGCAAGTGGATATTAGCCAGAAAGTACAGAATAGTCAAGATATAACCCACAGACATTAAGAAGTTTAACAAGAAGGAAGGCCCAAATGAGGATGCTTGAACCCCACTTAGAAAGGGGAACAAAATAATTAGGGGAGGCAGATGGAGAGGGGATATGGGTGGGAGTGAGGGTGGAAAGGGGCAAAGGGGAACAGGATCAGGTATAGGGGGAACAGGAGAAAAGCCCAGAGGGCCAAGAGAATGCAGGAATTATACAGTTTCTTTAGGTGCATTGTGAGGGAACTCTCCAGAAAATCTTGGAGACCTGGGATGTGAGTAAATCTCAGGACCCAATGGCGGCGATCTTAGCCAAAATGCCCAACAGTGAAGAAGAAACTTGAAGAGTCCACCTTGAATGAATAGACAGGTCCCCAAGTGGAGGAATAAGGATACCAACCCAGAGTTAAAATTTCTGACCCAGAATTGTTCCTATCTTAAAGAAATGCAGGGACAAAAATGGAGAAGATACTGGAAGAAAGGCTGTCCAGTGACTGGCCAAACTTGGGCCTGATGCTATAATGTGCTTACAGATAAGAGCCTTAGATGGCAGAGGCTCTACCAGTAGCTGATGGAGACAGAAGCAGATACTTACACCCAATCACTGGATGGAAGTCTGGGACTCCTATAGAGGAATTAGGGGAAGGACTGAAAGAGCTGAAGGGGCAGGCGACTCCATAGGAAGACCAGACACTAAGCCACCAACCAGACAGCATACATGGGCTGTTCCGAGGCCCTCACCACATACATAGCAGAGGGCTACCTGGTCTGTCCTCAGTGAGAGAACATGTACCTAATCCTCAAGAGACTTGAGGCCCCAGGGAAGAAGAATATGAGGGGGGCATGGAAAGGGGGCTCACCCTGTCAGAGGAAGGGGGAGGGGGACTAGGTGGGGGCAATGGATGGAATGTAAATAAATAAAATAATTAATTAATTTTTTTCTTGTATTGGATGTTTTATTTACATTTCAAATTTTAACCCCTTCCTCTTTTCCCCTCAGGAAATGCCCTATCCCACCCCACCCCACCCCTGCTTCTATGAGAGTGCTCCCCTACCCACCCACCACTCCCACCACCCCTCCCTCCCATTCCCCTACACTGGGGCATTGAACCTTCACAGAACCAAGGACCTCTCCTCCCATTGATGCCCAACAATGCCATCCTTTGCTACATATGCGGCTAGAGCCATGGGTCCCACCATGTATACTCTTTGGTTGGTAGTTTAGTCCCTGGGAGCTTTGGAGGATTTGGTTGGTTGACATTGTTGTTTTTCCTATGGGGTTGCAAAACCCTTTAGGTCCTTCAGTCCTTTCTCTAACTCCTCTATTGAGGACCCTGTGCTCAGTTCAATGGTTGGCTGTGAGCATCCACCTCTGTATATGTCGGGCTCTGGCAGAGCCTCTCAGGAGACAGCAATATCAGGCTTCTGTTGCCAGGCACTTCTTTGGCATCTGCAATAGTGTTTGGGTTTAATGACTGTATATGGGAATATATTAAATAATTTTCAAAAGAAAAAAAACAAAACAAACAAAAAAAGCCAAAATTCCTTTAAGCTTCTGTCTACAGGTCTCAAAGCAATAGGCTTCATTCCATTCTCAGGCTTACAGGACTGCAAGGATTCACAGGACAGGTGTCACATTGCTGGTCAGTTAAAACACAGATAGTGTGGTGGTAGATGTAGTTGAACTCAGATACTCTGGGGACTTTAGACATTATCTCTGGCATGCTTAATCTTCTCTGAAAACTATTGTTCCTTGTCTCTCTTCCCCTTCCTTCTTTCTTCTCTTCTTCTTTGATTTTCCCTCTCACTTATCCCCACCCCGACTAACTAAAGGTTCCCCCCACACTAGCATGGTGGTCTCCATAATTTCATGAAGAATAGATCTCTCCAGAATGCTCGCCTTATAAATCACATATGATCTTTTCACCAAAACCCTAATAATCAACCCATATTTGAAGGAAGACAATATTCGGGGGCTTGAAGTCTTATTAATGAGATTCATTGCAGAGAGGAACATGAAAGGCAACCATAATCATCTTTGAATTTAATTGGAAGTCTAGATTCTCCTAATAAAATAATTGAATAAAAAGTTTGAGGAGATAAATAGCTTACCATGATAACCCCAACAATAATAGAAGCTTTGGGAACATATCGGGAGGCAGGACAAAAGAAATGGAGCAGAGTTTCTCTCTGCAAAATGTAGAAGTTCTTCACAGAAACCAATAACTGTGAAGTGGGTCTTCAAGAAAGACTGAATTTCACATTGAGCAATGGGGAGTGATTTCACAAACAAGAGTCCTGGGAGAAACTCATACTGAGATGAGAAAGTGCCTTAGGTGGCCCAGGAATTACAGTTTGATCACAATATACATTAGGCCCTAGAAGAGGCTGGCAAAAGAGAGTGGAATTGGATTGTGGAGAACATTGCCTATCGATAAAGGAAGGGTTTGGGTATTCTCGTTGCAGATATTCAATTCTTTCAAAAAGTACCCCTTCACAAATGTGTGCGTTGACCCTCTGGGAAGAACATGAATGTGAAAATGGGTGTTAGGGCTACATATCTGTGAGGCAATGCATAATTTTCATCAGTTTTTCTTGGTAGCTGTCAATGAATATGGACTTAGGTAATCTGAGAGAGAAAAATTAATTTATTATAAAGAAACTTCCTCATGTATCTATATAATTAACATGGGTTTTCTGACATAGAAACCACAATAATTTCTATTACATAAGACACCCCTGTGGAGTCAGTTCTACCTCGAAAGCAAGTAGGAGGCATGCTGAGATTTTGTTACAGAGGAAAACTCTGGTTCTGGTTCAGATGGCTGTTAAGACAGCAAGACTAAAACAAAGAATAGCTAACGTCTGTTACTAAACGGAGAGCTGAAGTAAGAAGGAAAGCAGCTGCAAGAGCCAGGATGTGGATAATGAGCAGATGATAACTCACACTCAAAGGAATTGGATGCAAAATGAGCGTAACAATCCCCATGGTGGGATGGTAAGATAGGTCCACCATGTTGTCTGATTATACGGCTCTCCCATGCTGTGTTAACAAGAACTGAAATATTAAATTAAAACTTTAAAACACATACATCACAGTGGACTTGGTAATGCACTTGCCTTTCAAACAAAGATCTAAGTTTGTTCTCTATAAAATAGGTTTTAAAAACATATTTTTCTTTTGCACACCAGGCACGGTGGCATGCAGTTGTAGTGACAAATTGGGGGATCCAAGAACGAGCAGATCTCTGGGGATGACTGGTCCTCAAGCCTAAACTACTTGGTGAGGCCCAGAACACTGAGAGATGCTGTCTCAAAGCACAAGGTGGATGATGCCCAAAGAACACCACTAAGGTTGGCCTCCTTATTTACACACATCACATAAAAGGAACACCACTAAGGTTGGCCTCCTTATTTACATACATGACATAGAAGGAACACCACTAAGGTTGGCCTCCTTATTTACACACATCACATAGAAGGAACACCACTAAGGTTGGCCTCCTTATTTACACACATCACATAGAATCTGTCCATGTAAGATAAGGCTGACTGTTGGGCATGGACAAAGAGATAGAGAAAATAAATAATCTGGCTTTCAGAGACTGATTAAATGAAGGATAGCTGTTTATTTTTCACTGTATTTTATTTTTATATTTTGTATTTTGTTTTAAAACCATTTCAACCCCACTCATCTCATGCCAGGTTCTCCCCTGTTCTCCTCACTGCCTCTTAGCTTCATGAACTCTTTCTCTTAACTATTATTGTCACATACATATACATATGTGTGTGCATGTATATGTGTATAATTATGCTCTGCTGGGTCCATTTGGAATTGGATCACCTATCAGGAGTCTCTTCCCTGAAGAAAACTGATTCTCCCTCTTTTAGCAACTATTAGATCAGTAGATCTTCATCCAGAATGGGGCATTGTGAGACAGCCCATGTTCATGCTGGGTATTGCCCTAATTGGGTTTCTTCTCCCCCCCTCCCTTCCCCTCCTCCTCCTCCTCCTGCTCCTCTTCTTCTTCTTCTTCTTCTTCTTCTTCTTCTTCTTCTTCTTCTTCTTCTTCTTCTTCTTCTTCTTCTTCTTCTTCTCCTTCTCCCTCTCCCTCTCCCTCTCCCTCTCCCCCTCTTCTTCTTCTCCCTCCCCCTCTTCCTCTTCTCTCTCTCTCTCTCTCTCTCTCTCTCTCTCTCTCTCTCCAAGTTGACACATGCTATGGTTAACCAAGAAGAGGGAAGCTCAATTAAGAAAATGCTGCCCTCTATAAGACTGCCCTCCATAAATAAGACCTGTGGGACATTTTCTTGATGGATGATTGGTGTGGAAGTATCAAGTCTTCTGTGTTCCATGCCTGGTGAGGTGACCCTGCGATATATAAGAAACCAAACTGAGTAAGCCATGAGAGGCAAGCCAAGCAACATTTTTTTCCTGTGGTTCGTGGTTTGCTTCAGGTTCTGCTTTCAGAACTGCCTTTGGGTCTCTTCCATGTCTTCCTTCAGTGATGGAGTGTAACTTTAGGGTTCTAATATGAAGTAAACCTGTTCTTCTCTGAATAGCATTTTGTTATGGTGCTTTATCACAACAATGGAAATCTTAAGACAGGTATCATTGTTCAGTTCTTGTTCAGGTAGCCATGTTCTCTTCCATGATGTTTCCATACCTTAGGGTATAAAGATCCTAATGTAGATGTATCAACTAGAGATATGCATCCTACAATCAGCTGGGTTCTGCATGTTGATTGCTTCATGATTTCTATGTTATGCTCCATCTGCTGAAATAAAGTTATCTTTGATAAGGAATGGGAGCTACCATTATCTTTAGGTATAAGGCTAGGTATTTAGAATGCAGTTGGGAATTATACTTGTTCAACAATCTGATAATGGTAGGTTGTCCTCTGAGATCCATAATATGATCAGCCATGGGCAATTGACTAGGTTTACAATAGTAGATATGACCTCTCTCTTATTACACAGGCCTTCAATCCAATTCAAATGTTTTAAGACAAATTTTGTTTTCCTATTGCTGCTAAATTTTAAAAGTTGGCCATGGGGAGTAGAATCCAAAATGAATAGTGTCATAAAGACATTTGGGGAGGACACAAACATTCTATTCAATCCTTTCTCTTCATAGCCTTGCAATATATGTGAAAATATTATTCTATGGGTTGTATCTTTATCCTTTGGGCAAGCATCACTGGGTTAAAAAATATACTATAGATGGCTTTACTCTTGTTGGCACTTTCAGAAACTGTAGGTATAGTTTAGAACATGACTCTGGTACAAGTTAACAGCAGCATATACATAAGACTTCAAAGACAAAAACAAAAATGTGCTGGCCCAAAGTCAGTTACCATGGGCAATTATTTGCAGATGCACCATGGCTTACTAAGCCCCTGTGCTGTTCATTTGCCTGCTTGACATTACATTACAGGCTCAGCACCTGTGAACATTTGCACGCACATCTTTTACAGCCAAATTTTCTGCAGGGGAGAAGAAAAACTTCCATGGGAAAGGAACTTGGCTGAGAGGGGGTGGTTGATCACTCCACTAGTCAAACCTTGTAGGCATTTATTTTGGTCTTGGTAAAACCTTGTCTCTAAAAGCCAAATGCATACGGTGTTGCCTGCATATATTTATGAATGAGCCACACATTTCAAACATATTCATTGTCAGTTATGAAAATCATAGGCAGGCAATTATGTTTTAAAGCAATAACATAAACCTATGGTAAAGTGTTTAGATGCTTCTGAAACATCGTATCTCCTGGTTCTTGGTAGTAATAAGTGAGCTTAGCTTTTGGATCTAGGTCCAGACAGGTTAAACAGTCCAAAGAGGATATCTACCTCACAATAAGATTTCAAGACTACACATGAAATGACTGATTTTTAGATTCTAAAATAGAAATAGCCACAATGCCAAACAGTCTTGAAGGAAAAGTTCCGTGACATGAAGAGGAAATGAGATAATGCCCCATAAAATGCCTTGTGCCTGCCTGAAATACAACAAATACCAATAAAAATTAACTTTATTTTTATAATACAAATACACAATAAACTTGGCAGGAAGAAGGCAATTTGTGTTTCTTGGTGAAAAAAAAAAAAAAAAAAAACACCAGTTGGGTTATGTTTGGAAAAAATATTTTTGAATGTATTTTGTTTTCAATAGCTGGTCAGGTACCAGAAAAGATGATATGAGTGTTTGATTTGTAGATTTTAATATTTTTATTAAAATGACATGAACATTATAGACAAGGACAGGTACATCATACAAAGTGGATTCTTTGAGAACTTCACGAAGAATTTGTTCTTCAGTTCTTTCCTGTGCTGTTTTCCCGCTCATCACTGAGATTCCTATATGACCTATGAAATTTTGAGCATATGTCAGAGGGGCTGTTCATCCTGCCCCATTGTTTGATTTTAAGTTTTGAAGAAAAACATGACCATCCAGAAGTCCCTTACTCCGCCTCAGTACTGACTCTGCTGCTGCAGCGATATACTGCAAATATATCTCTGCTGCAGATATATACTGGGAATATATCTCTGGTCCAGTCCAGTTACAGCAAGAAAACTGAGATCTGTGGTAGCCAAAGATTCTTTATTGAAATCTGGGACTTCTTTTAGAATAAAGGTGTCATTGTGGTGGCTTCAGAAAGAAAGGAAAATGCATATCTCAGAGTTTCCATCTGCACGTAGTGTGAGTAGCTACGACAGACAGAGTTGTAAAGTGAGGTGGTACATCATGGCGTTAGTGGGGTTGCTTGATGGTGTGCAAATAACTACAGTGAGCTAAGATTAATTCCTGTCTGCCTCGCACCCCTCTGGCCTGTTATCACTCCATCATCCAAACATCATCCCCATGGTCACCTGGTGACCTGGAAAGTTGCTGTCCTAAATACAAATATTCTTCTTTTAATTTCAATACATAAATCTTCATTATTCTTCCTAGAGTTATATATATGTAATATATATATATATATATATATAACACATAATCAGTTTTTTTACCATAGAAAAGCCTAGGCGTCACCTAGTGTCCAATAGAAAAGCATCAGCAGTCTATTTATCCTTTGTAGTACAGTGAAACCTTTAAAAATTTTATTATAGACGGCTACTTGTCATTGAAAAAATTTATTATATTTTATGTTTATAAATGAGACTAGAAAATAATAGAAAATGCTACTTTTGTAATATCAAATATATGCATATAGAAGCAACTGAAATGTTAAATAATATGGAGTTAATAGTAAAGGTTTTAAATTACAGTGGGACTTTACATATTTATGTGTATGTATACATATATGTATATATATTTATATATTCATATAAAGTCAATATTATCACAAAACATTTCAACAGATTTTTATTATTATTTTTAACATATATAAACCTTTTGAAGCATTCATGTAGCTGCATATTATTGGAGAAGCTTTTAAAACTTTTTTTTTTAATCTACTACATGAAGCTTAGAAGAGCATACTGTAGCAAAATACAAGGATGCTGGACACTGTAATTAAAACATATATTTAATTAGAGGGGTAAGAGCGTTAAACTCTTTTTTTTTCAACATTTATTAGATAATTTATTCATTTACATTTCAAGTGTTATCCAGAATGTTCCCTATACCCTCCCCCCTCCCGGCCCTGCTCCCCAACCCACCCACTCCCACATCTTGGCCCTGGCGTTCCCCTGTACTGGGGCATATAAAGTCTGCATGATCAAGGGACCTCTCTTCCCAATGATGGCCAACTAGGCCATCCTCTTCTATATATGCAGCTAGAGACATGAGCTCAGGGGGTACTAGTTAGTTCATGTTATTCTACCACCTATAGGGTTGAAGACCCCTTCAGCTCCTTGGGTACTTATCCATCCCAAACGATTTTTTTAACACTCTCAAAACTAGCCGTCTTCCTCAGGCAACCCCCAACACTGCTGTAGTCTGAGCTTTACATCCACCCGCATTCTCCATCCAAACACACAATATTCTTTGTGGTTCATTCCAAACTCCAGTTCTCTCAAACAATGAATGACTTTGTCTAGGACTCACATTTTAATTTTCATTGGGCTTTACAGCTCCACTGTGTGACCCAGAACACATACTTGTCTGGCCTGGGCAAGTACTTCCCATGAGTGTCGCTGTGTGGAGGTAGTAATGTCTTTGAAAAATTAAAAGTGATCTGTTTTTACTACTGTAATATATTTCAAAGTATAGGTG
Source organism: Mus minutoides (assembly GCA_902729485.2). Classification (NCBI taxonomy): domain Eukaryota; kingdom Metazoa; phylum Chordata; class Mammalia; order Rodentia; family Muridae; genus Mus; species Mus minutoides. The sequence continues at coordinate 36,255 of LR751405.1, read as the reverse complement.
CACTGTATATACAGTAAGTACTCAATATGTACTTTTTGATAGATTAATAAAGACTTACTTTTTATTATACTATTTAAAAGTGAGATTTTTATTTTTACTGAGGCATAATGTCTATATATTTTTATAGGGTAAGTTATAGTAATGGCATATGTGCATACAATTTATTATAATCACATCAGAATACTAAGCACATGAGTATTTGAAAATATTCTTTTGAATTGTACTATTTTATCGAATGAAGTTTTACCTATTTCAGATGGTAAATAAAACCAATTGCATTCTTTTCTTTTTCTTTTTTTTTTATTTATTGTACTGGCTTGTCTGTGCACTCCTATTTAAAAAAAGCAAATTTGGAGTGAGAGGGAATAATGGTGGTGTGAACAGAACCCAGAAAACACCATTTCAGAATGGATAATTTGGAATTGAATGAGAAATGTTTCCTTCTCTTTCTGCTCATTAACCAACAAGCTTCCTATGATTCCATTTTTATTCTTCAATTGTATATACCTGTGTTATGAGATTGGGTACAGGTGCCGTGAAGTCCAGAAAGAAGTCTTCAGATCCCCCTGGAAATGGAGTTTCAGGCAGTTGTGAGCCACTTGACAAAGGTACTGGGAACTGAACTCAGTCCTCTGCATGAGATGTAAGAGCTCTTAGCTGCTGAGCCATCTCTCCAGCCCCTACATAGCAGCTGTTAAGTGGGGGTGTTTTCCAAACAAAGATTCTGGAAGGGAACTAGTACTGTAGATTGCCTTCAGATTATTGATAATTAACAACAACAACAAAAAAGTATAATGCTAAATGGTCAGAAAGTGAAGCAACTTTTTTTTTTTCTGGGACGCCACAGCTTATGGAAATTATAACATATCAGCATGTTTTCCGATTTTGCACTTCAACTGAAAAGCAATCCTCAGAAAAACTAAAGTAAAAACAAAATTAATAAAAAAAAAAGAATCTCTGTCTTCTGTTGGGCGAGGGGTGGTGGAGAAATAGAAATGTGGTAATTCAGTTGGATGAAGAAAAGAAACCATTGTGACATGATGAAGCAGCCACTGTGTACCACCAATCACTATGATACCTATGTATAAAACTACTGAGTTTATACAATACCATTGTTGCAAACACTATCTCCATGTTTTAAGGATAGAGATCATAGTACCAATGTTGTAAAATCATAGAGGGTCAGAATTATAATGGCATTAAGCATCCAGAAGTTGAACTCTGTCCAGGGCTCCACCATGGTGTAACACCGCACATTGGCAGTCAGTGGTCCTTGGCAGTTTTTCATCTTGGGATCTGCTCTTACAGAAACTTAAAAAGCTGTGAAAGCAAAGATGTGCCATGAAAACAAGGGTTGCCTTTGGGCTCCCACAATTGCCTCCCCTAAATTAATTATCATCTATCAGAGCAAGTGGTAACAATCTTCCTGTCTTGATGTTCAGATTTCGGTATGCATATGCTCATGTCCTAAGAATATTCTAGAAAGACATAGCCATGTAAGAGGAAATGATAAATATCAAACAAAATGGCCCAGGCTCCTCAAAGCATTGTTTTCAATTTCTTCTTTAGGGTTTTGCTAACCAGATACTCCAAAGAAGATACACAGGGCATTGGGGAATTCGACTTCTGCAGCTCTCCCTAGGATCTTAGGGGACCTGGAAGGAATTCTAAATAAACAAAGTCTTCCAGCTCAACCTGGCCACAAAGAGTTTACAAAGCCCTCCCCTGTGCTCTTAAGTGGGCTCCACCACTTCACCACCAGCCTGCACTTCCAAGTACACAGGGGTCCTAGATTATCAGAAACCAGATCCTACTGGGATGAGTAAACACCAATCAACTACCCCATTAGCCTCCAGAGGACAGGGAGCTTTGTTTATAGCAAACAGAGAGACAGCTAGTACCTGGAAAGCCAGAGCCTTCCATTTTTTTAAAAATGTTATTTAGAAGACATAGGTCTGCCACTGTGTAGCTTTATTTTTTCTTTATGCACGGTGTTCTTTCTGCTATACACATTTAAATACTAACTTTTTCCTTTTGATAAAACAAGAGAAATTGAAGATAAACATCCTTGTTCTTCCTTCATGCTGTTCTTTCTCAACTATTTACATCTGCAGGTAGGGCTGGAAGTGCAGAGGCAGAAAATGAAGATGCCTTTCCCCCCCTCCTAAACGCTAACTCTCTTAGAGGAAAGATTAGTCATGGGACTTCTTTTCCAATCCAAGACAGAGACATCTCGATTTATTATCCATCCAGGGCTGTCCTTGAAATGCAGATGTTTCAGGCCAGAGGCTCTTCTCAGGGATGCAGCTGGCCTAATTCTTTATTGCTGCCCCCAGACAATGACACATAGGAGACCTGGGCCAAGTTCTCTATTCTGCTGTTTTGCGCTGAGAATGGCTAATATATGAGGTGTGTTAAGACAGCCAAGAGAAGCACTGGTGGCCCCTTGGGCAAGGTCACCAAGCTGGATTGGAACCGGCTGAGGACCTTGTAGAGTTGAGAGTTCAACTGCTCAGATATGATGTCATTCCTAGAGAAGTCATATTTACTTGCTAGAGTTGATCTGGGAAACCTGCACTGACAAGAGGGCAAACTAAAAAGGTCACTGTTTTTGTTCCTGGAAGTGAAGGTAACCAAATTCTGGGCATTGTTGCCATTCATGAGTCTTAAATTAATTGTTTCCTTACATCTCATTGCGTAGCTACAAAATGTTACATAGTAGTCATTTCAAAAATTTAGACATTTTCATACATCTGTAGAAATGTTTGTAATCAAAAAAAGAGAAATGTTTGTAATCTCAATATATTTTTATTATGAAAATATGTGTTTGATGTCACATTTAGAGCAAAAAGTATGAGTTTACCACTCAAGGAAAAAGTTTATTGTTATAGGCTATAGAAAGAATAAATTACATGTAGAAGTGACTGTGACATCAAATATGAAAAAAAAAATCAGAAAATTTCAGTCAGGCCTTAATACGTTAGTATTGTGGCACCAATCTATCATTGCAGAGATTTCCCAATAACGTTTGAAGATACAGTTCTAACCTATCTTTCACTCTACATCAAGGAAGGAAATGAGCAGTGGGATACACTCCAGGGCCATCATAGTGTGGATTCTGCCTGGGCCATTTCCCATACTCCCTTACCATTCATTTGTTGGAATTAGATTTGCTATAGATTTAGGACTGGGACACTTTGTAGCAGTTGAAATAAATTAAGGGGGAAAAGAAGGTCTTAGTCACATGGTCAGGAGTTCCTGTGTTTCTTCGTTGTGGTGTTTTAACTTCCCATATTTTCCTGGGCCCACCAACCTTCCATTCCTTGCAGAAGAGTCTCAGATCAATATGGTAGATAAAGATAAAGCTTAGGGTCAACGATTACTCTATAAGCTGATGGAAATTATAATTTCAGTGTGTAACAGACACTAGAGGGTACAGTAAGCTCACAAGCATAATAAATTCATCACTTATGTGCAGTGGCTGATTTGTATTCTGGTTTAATTAGCCATGAAAGAGTCCATTTTCTTAAGGCTTCTTTTACTTTTCATTTTTATTTCTTTCACCACTGCTTGCTGTAGAAGCTAATCCTCAGCTGTCAAGTTAAGAAAATTTAAAGGGACTGTAAATAAAAACATTACCAATCATGAATGTGTTTTCATATATCAACTCGAGATAGCAAAGATTTTATAGACAAACTGAGACCTGTAATTCGATTGTGGAAGATCATCTTACTGTTATAATGAATGTTCATTACACTCTGATCATTTGCAAATGTAACCTTCCCAAATTGATATATTATTAACTTCTTTCAAACCAGATGTTTTAGGATAGACCCTAAACCTATAATTTTTATGTTGCTCCATTTTAAGTAACCAGGATGTGACTTTAAGAGAGTTATATATTTATAGAACTCAGAAAAGAATAAAAGTTGATCCATAAAGTGGAAGAGGGTCAGGGTGGGATAAGGGATTTGGGGGTGATGGACTGACAGAGGGAACGGTTTTGTTACTAAAATAACAAACTCACAAATGCATCCAGAAAATTCACTGAGAGTGTCCATGTTTATTTTAACTAGCCACCACAAAATGGGAGCAGTGAGGACAGTGGTGCGGGCCAGCTGTTGTTTTTCTTGAGGAGGTCCCAGCTCTGTGTGCTCAGGAGCACTACCAGAGAGGGCCATGCCGAGACAAATGTTCTGTCCACACTTTAAATGGCAGCTGGTTATTAAATGACTCCCAATAGGGTGAACACTTGCTATTGACAATAAGGTAATATAAGGACCATGCAGAGCAATCAGGATGGGGATGGGAATGAAAAATCTTTAATCTGAAATTACAGCTGTCAGGGTTATATTATAAAACATGAAAGTTGCATCTGCAGTTAGAATTAATGTGTCCCCAAAGCCAAGTTTCTCATAAACTGCATCTTGCAGATACATATTTTATAAATAGGCTACCAGTCTTCTATAAATCAAAGAGAGCTGTGGCCTATATTAGGGAATTAAAAGGGGTCATCTCTTGCAGCACTGGTATTTGTTGAGCAGCACAAGTGGGTGGGGGAGGAGTGCAGTGTGAAATGAACATCGATTTCCAAAGTCTGGCAGTGAGGTTAGAGGTGTTAGTCCTGCGCAATAAGACCCCACCGATCCTGGTACGACATACAAAGGACAGTCAGATGCACTTCCTAATAAGCTGTGATTGCGGAGAATGGGAGCCTGACAACACTGTCAGGAAAATTGCCTTCCTGGAAAACTTAACATCTCCCCCAAAGTATACATTTTGTTTAGCAGAAGTCTTCCTTTTAAAAATCTATTTTGAACTCTCGGGAGAATCCCATTCTTTTAAAAAATAGTCATGGTTCAGACAAGATCATTCCAAGTCAGAAACACATAGAAAGTCATTTATTAATTCCACATGAGCATGTAATGTTTAGGCCTAAGAAGAGAATGATCATTTTTTAATGAGTTATTTTTTTAAGTAAACACATCTAGTACCAACAGGTTTTATACTGTAAATCTCTGAGACCATGAAAACACTTAGTTTCTCTGTGGCTCACATCCCGTCTGTGTATTAGATGATGGCTCTCACTTGGAAGTCAGCAATAGCTCTCATGAGTGAGGTGTTAGCCTTACCACTTATGCATACCTCATAAGAATAACCTCTGAACATCTCTGTAGGCCTAGAAATATAAAAATCATCCCTTTTCATCAACTACTTAAAATGGAGAAATGCTACAGAAATACACAGGAGAACACATGCCCATATGACGTGTGTAAACTATTGTATTAGGAAGAATTCTCTAGAGGAACAGAATTGATATGTGTGTGTGTGTGTGTGTGTGTGTGTGTGTGTGTATTGAATGATATATAAATGATACATATATGTAATTAATCATATATATGATATACATGATTAAATAGAGTGGCTTACAGGCTGTAGTTCTGCTAGTCAACAGTGGCTGCCAACCAGTGAAATGTCCAAGAATGTAATAGTCCTTTAGTCCTCTAGGCTGGATGTCTCAGCTGGTCTTTCAGTATACTCCTACAGGAATAAGTTCTAATGCCAGTGAAGAAATAGACTTGCCCACAAGAGTGATGGCAAGCAAGCAGAGAGCAAGAGCTTCTTGTTTCCATGTCCTTTGTATGGGCTGCCACCAGAAGGTGTGGAGTTTGAAGGTGGGTCTTTCCACCTCCAAAGATCTGGATTAAAAGTGATTTTTTTTCCTACTTTAAATGACTTATTTAAGAAAACTCCCCCATGATGTACCCAGCCACTTGGATTTTGGTTAATTCCAGATATAGTCAAGTTAATACCAACAATAGCTATTAGACCTATCCTGGTGAACCATCTAAAACTTGGAACAACTATGTAAAGGTGGGTATGATGGTTTTATGAAAGGTTAGGAGAAAAACTCACTGAAAGCAAGCATTCCCGATTCCTTAGCAGTGATTGTCTTCCAAAAGCCACTAATATTTGTATTCACCTGTTTTACGATTGGTGATCACCCAAAATACAAAATGGACAGAGTGGATGCAGGTTGATAACAGGGTTTGTGGTGATTTATCAGCAAATTACCTTAATATAGTTAATACAAATCTTTCTCTGCTTCCAGGGTAAGCAACTCCCAAAACTACTGGGCAGACAAATAGTATCTAAGAGTGCAAGTACCCTCAATGAATGAGTAACTTTTCTCTTTGTGTCTGAGGTTTACAGACTTGACATGCACTTCTGTCAGTAGACAACATTGGCTATTCAAGTGTATTGATGGCTACAGATGTGGCTTTTCTTCCTACTGTTCTCACAATTGCAGGCTGATTGTCTCTTTTCTATGGTACTTAGCCTTAATTTCTTCTGCCTTTATGACCTCCAGGTTACATAAGCAGAGGGGCTTTGTCTAACTCCCCTTTGTCATTTACCGAAATACTTCCACTGGTATAAAATCTAGGAGCGCACAGTGGAGGCAATGGGGCAGAGAGCAGAGGACAAAACCCAAGCCTGGAGGTTTTGTGTAAAGGACCTCAGAGTGGGTCTAGTAGTACAAGAGTTTCCACGAGACTAATTCTGAAATACAGATAGAAGTTCTGGCAGACTTGAAACACAGAGGTTAAAAGAAACAGAGATGCCACAGGAAGAGTTGAGATGTGGATATTCTCTTAAGGGAGAATCCCAGTGAATGAGATTTGCAGAGCATGTCCCAGTGAAGTGTCTTAGCCATCTATACCATTGTGACAGCTCTCAATTTATACCTCTAAGGGTTCTGTGTGTGTGTGTGTGTGTGTGTGTGTGTGTGTGTGTGTGTGTGTCTGCCCCCTCTCTGTGATAAGTGAAATTATAGGATTTTTCTGGGGGTGCCTTGAATAGAATTATAATCTGATAAAGTGAAACCAGGAACCATTCGGGTTTCACATATGGGCATGCCTTTTTAGTTAGGGGGAAAAAAAAAGGAAGGGTTACTTTCCAGTGATATCTTTGGGAAACTACCTACTTATAATTAAGAAAGGAGTATGGCCTGAATTAGATGTTGCTAATTGGGTCTGAATTCTTGTCTTTTGGCTGTCAGGGGGTTTTAAACATGTCTCAGAGTGACAGACTCATTTTACTTCCCCATTTCAGCCACCTTGACAGTTCAGCTAGGACAGAAAGCAAGCTATGATTTAAATCCATCAGCATGGAAAAATGACACTTCCTTCTACTCTGAAGGAATAAAGAAGGAAAACATCGTGGGAGACTATACCAATGCCTGGCAAACATGGAGGTGGAAGCTCACAGTCAGCTATTAGATGGAACACAGGGTTCCCAAGGAAGGAGCTAGAGAGAGTACCCAAGGAGCGGAAGGGGTCTTCAACCCTATAGGTGGAAGAATAACATGAACTAACTAGTACCCCCTGAGCTCATGTCTCTAGCTGCATATATAGAAGAGGATGGCCTAGTTGGCCATCATTGGGAAGAGAGGCCCCTTGGTCATGCAGACTTTATATGCCCCAGTACAGGGGAACGTCAGGGCCAAGATGTGGGAGCGGGTGGGTAGGGGAGCAGGACCGGGAGGGGGAGGGTATAGGGAACTTTCTGGATAACACTTGAAATGTATATGAAGAAATTATCTAATAAAAAAAACAAGAACTATAGGGAAAGGAAAGAAGGACGGGAGCAGGCATTATGAAAATGATGTCATCAGCACATTTCCCGTCCATCAGAGGCTAGAGTGACCGCATACCACCAGATGCAGTTTGCAGACTCTAGGCCCCCAAAATAAGAAGCATAAGAGGATGTTTTATATCTGATCTCAGACTTACTAGAGAAAATGAAGAAAAGTGACTCAGAAAACTGGACAAGTCCCTTTGAATTTGGTTATTGCTCCAAATGTGGCTGACCTTGTCTAAATTTGGTTACCAAACTATCTACACTCTACCCCATATGCAAATGATGAGGAAAAGAGTTATGCCACTGATATAATACTGCCTACTGTTATCATATGATCAAAACATAATGAATACAATGAAAAGCTACTATTTGACTTCATTTCCTTTCCATAAACAAAAGAGTAGGTGATAGTTTAGTCATCAAAGATAAGAATATTAGAATAAAATTCCATCCTTTCAAAACTGAAAAGACATATTTACTTTCATACAAAATAGGACTACAGAAATATGGCACCATACAAGTATATATTATAGTTTTATATAGTATTTATTGGAATACTATCTATAATATAAATATTTTTATTTAAAGTTCATGAAATCATATATATTTGCAGTGATGAAATATAAAATGAAACTCAAATTTCCATTTTCTATTGATATCAGAAATACACCTGTACAAAATTATGTGATTAAAAAATACAAATAATGGATATAGAGATGTCTCAGCCAAAAAAGGCTTACAGATCAGGCATGAGGAGGAGGAGCTCAGACCTCCAGCACCCAAGGAAAAGCAAGGCATGGTTGTTAGTGTTGGTAATCTCAGTTCTGGGATGTGGTAGTGAAAGGCAAGTCTCCAGAGCTTGATGGGCATCTAGATTATCCAACCAGAGAATTTGTGATCAGTGAAAAGAAAAAAAACCCTTCTCTAAATCATAGTAGAGAATGACTGAGTAAGAACTCCACTGTGCATGTGCACATGTGTACACACATACACACACACACATCCACTAGCACACATATACATAAATAAACTATGGGAGAAAGATGGAAGGATGGAGGAAGGGAGACAGACAGACAATGAGACTGACAAGAGACAGAGAAACAGAGATGACCTGTAAAAATCATTTACTTCATTTGTGATCCTTCAGAAAGTAAAGAGTGCCAAGCCGTCTATGCATATCTGACACCTCCAGCATGGTGAGGTAGAAAACAGCCCAAGTAGGCAAATGTGTGGTAGACCTAGAGATAAAGCATCCTAGGATCTGACTAAAGCAAGGAGCACTTAAAGAGACCCGGAGAAAAAGCCTGAGTGTAAGCACCAGTGTGAAACAGTCAGTGGAGATGCTCCACCTTCTCTGAAGCTGCACAGGGCACCCCAGTTTGCCCCTTATTCTAGTCATTGTCTTTCGGCTTCCATCTCACCATTGCCTTCCTGATGCTGGCACTAAAACCACAGTCCCTTTTGCCAGCTGTTCTCCATTAGAATTGAGAGTTGATCTTGGCTGACAACCTGATTGGATTGAGAGATGCCTAGCAGATTGGTGGAACACAATTCTTATTGTGTCTGTGGGGGTATTTGCAGAGAAAACAATCATGTCAGTCAGCAAATTAAGCAAGCAGGACTTACCCTAAATGCAGAGCATGCCATTCAATAGGCTCAGGGCTGGAATAGGATAAAACACAGAAGTGAGGTGCTGTGGTGGATGCTCCCACCACTTCTTGAATGAGCACATTATTTTATTATTTTACATGTAACATCTGACAACTTCATACATGTATGCCACATACGGATGGCAATTTTGTGCCCATTTCCCTCCTCATTTTCTTCCAATGCCCTTTTTCCAAACTAAGGCACTTCCTACTCTTTTTCTTTCTGTGTGTTGTCTTATTCAGGTAGCCACAGCATCTGTGTAGTCATGGTTACACTGGCCCTGTCCTATGCAGAAGACAGCACTTCAGAGCATGCCTCCCCTTCATCCAGTTCTTACAACCTTCCCACCTCCTTTTCAGAAGCGTTCCTTGAGCCTTGGAGAAGGTAACATTGATATTCTGATAAGGGCTGGACACTCGACATTCTCTTATTCTCGGTTATGAATCTCTGTCTTACCTATTGCCCACTACAAAAAGAAGTTTTTTCCAGGGAGAGCTAATAGCTCTAGTGTAAGGCTATAAACAGAAATATTGAGAAGGCAATTTGGCTATGTGCTCATTTAGCATGAAATCAGTAAGAAGTTCCCCCCTGGGTTTTAGACCCAGCTTATCAGTAACATGGAACCAGGCTGCATTGCATTCAGAAAGAAGTTGGTTGCTCTCCTCCACCAAACACCTGTGCCACTATTGCCTCAGTGGCCACATCTTGCCTGGAAGGGTCAGTGTTGTAGTTACAGAGAGTCCACAACTGGGTAGCCTATTCTTCCACCTAAGCCTGGACAGCATTTCATGGGATTATGAATGCTAGCTATCCCTCAGGGAGGAAGGATCCAGTTCAGATCCACCTTTTAAAAATCTCTCTGTTGTATTTGAAGCATGTGGTATCTTCAACAAATTTAAAGTCTTAGTCTGGGTCTGTAAGAAAAGAAGAGCAATGACAGTAGTCTGTATTGTTGGGGTGTCTGTGTGAAAACCCTGGCCAATAACTTTATAGCAATGTTTTCCATTAAGCACTGGGATATTTGTTTAAAATTCTATTGCTTCTTTGTGCCACATTTTCCTTCCACACAGAGCATATCCATCTCAACAATTTTAAAATTTTTAACTATATCTTTCAGCTACCATACAATGCAGTGGAATTCTATATAGCTTTTTTCCTCTATCCTTAGCATTGCCTAGTCTCTTCTGAATCCCTGACTTTCTCCCATTTCCTTGTCTTATCCCTCTTAAGTCTTGCTGGTTGTAGGATGCACATGACACTTTCATGACACTTTCAGGTCACATGTGGTTTAATAGCTACAAAGTTTCTTTTCTATTTGACTGAGTCACTAGACTTTGGTCTTAGAAGTAGGCAATCAGGTCTCCATGCAACTTGGTGAATGTAGTGCAGTTTTTGCTCATGTTCTTAATTTTGGATGTCAGATTCCACAATCATAGTCTTTGAATAGTCTAGCATCAGTGACTCTCCTAGGTGATTCCCAACCTTCATTCCTACAATGCCTGCACCATTAAACTCTCATTCTAAGGGTACCAATTCCAACTGAGAATCTACCATTTCTCCCAGGTCTCCATTCTGCAGACAACCATTGCGAGTCTATTCAGCCTTTGACCTGCTCACATGAGCCAATTTAATCAATCCCCATATATATAGTCTGCTTTCTCTCTTAGAACTTTGACTTGTATAAGGGCCTTCCAATTGAGGGCTCAAGAAAGAAGCTGAAGGATAAAGGATGAAGAAAGGGCCAATCAACTTCAAGTCTCTGAAGAAAGAAATTGAAGAAGATCTCAGAAGATTGAAAGATCTCCCATGCTCATGGATTGGCAGGATTAATATAGTCAAAATGGCTATCCTGCTGAAAGCAATCTACAGATTCAACGCAATTCCAATCAAAATTCCAACTCAATTCTTCACTGAGTTAGAAAGGGCAATTTGCAAATTCATATGGAATAATAAAAAACCTAGGATAGCAAAAACTATTCTCAACAATAAAAGAACCTCTGGGGGAATCACCATGCCAGACATTAAGCTGTACTACAGAGCAATTGTGATAAAAACTGCATGGTACTGGTACAGCAACAGACAGATAGATCAATGGAATAGAATTGAAGACTCAGAAATGAATCCACACACCTATGGTCACTTGATCTTTGACAAGGGAGCTAAAACCATCCAGTGGTAAAAGGACAGCATTTTCAACAAATGGTGCTGGCACAACTGGCTGTTATCATGTAGAATAATGCGAATTGATCCATTCTTATCTCCTTGTACAAAGCTTAAGTCTAAGTGAATCAAAGACCTCCACATAAAACCAGAGACACTGAAATTTATAGAGGAGAAACTGGGGAAAACCCTCAAAGATATGGGCACAGGGGAAAAATTCCTAAACAGAACAACAATGGCCTGTGTGGTAAGATCAAGAATTGACAAATGGGACCTTATAAAATTGTAAAAGACACAGTCAGCAAGACAAAAAGGCCACCAACAGATTGGGAAAGGATTTTTACCAATCCTAAATCTGATAGGGGACTAATATCCAACACCTACAAAGAGCTAAAGAAGCTGGACTCCAGAAAAAAGAATAACCCCATTTAAAAAATGGGGTACAGAGCTAAACAAAGAATTTTCAACTGAGAAGTTCTGAATGGCTGAGAAACATCTGAAAAAATGTTCAACATCCTTAATCATCAGGGAAATGCAAATCAAAATAACACTGAGATTCCACCTCACACCAGTCAGAATGGCTAAGTTCAAAAATTCAGGTGACAGCAGATGCTGGTGAGGATGTGGAGAAAGAGGAACACTCCTCCATTGCTGATGGGATTGCAAGCTTGTACAACCACTCTGGAAGTCAGTCTGGTGTTTTCTCAGAAAATTGGACATAGTACTACCAGAGGATCCAGCAATACCTCTCCTGGGCATATACCCAGAAGATGTTCCAACTGGTAAAAAGGACACATGCTCCACTATGTTCATAGCAGCCTTATTTATAATAGACAGGAGCTGAAAAGAACCCAGATGTCCCTCAACAGAGGAATGGATATAGAAAATGTGGTACATTTACACAATGGAGTACTATTGTTATTTTAAAAAATGAATTTATGAAATTCTTGGGCAAATGGATGTATCTGGAGGACATAATCCTTAGTGAGGTAACCCAATCACAAAAGAAGTCATTGGATATGCACTCACTGATAAATGGATATTAGCCCAGAAACTTGGAATACCCAAGATACAATTTGCAAAACACAAGAAAATCAAGAAGGAAGACCAGCCCGTGGATACTTCATTCCTCCTTTGAATAGGAAACAAAATACCCATGAAAGGAGTTACAGAGACAAAGTTTAGAGCTAAGATGAAAGGATGGACCATACAGAGACTGGGGGATCCATCCCATAATCAGTCACTAAACTCAGACACTTGCATAGGACAGCAAGTGTTTACTGAAGGGACCCTGATATAGCTTTCTCGTACAGAAGAGGATGCTCACAGTTATCTATAAGATGGAGCACAGGGCCCACATTGGAGAAGCTAGAGATAGAACCCCAGGAGCTGAAGGGGTATGCAACCCTAGAAGAGGAACAACAATATGAACTAACCATAACCCCCAGAACTCATGTCTCTAGCTCCATATGTAGCAGAAGATGGCCTAGTCGGCCATCATTGGGAGGAGAGGCCCCTTGGTACTGCAATCTTTATATGCCCCAATACAGGGGAATGGCAGGGCCAAGAAGTGGGAGTGGGTGGGCAGGAGAACAGGGAGGTGGGAGGGGGGAGGGAACTTTCAGGATAGCATTTGAAATGTAAATTAAGAAAATATCTAATAAAAAAATTGGGAAAAAAAAAAGAAAGGGCCAATCACATCACACTCACTCTGTCTTTGCCTCCTGTGCTTGTTAGTAGTGTCCACAAGGGTACTCTGCCTACTAGTGACAATTTACTCACTTTCAGCTTTCCATTCTACTTTATATTTCCTGAGACTCACGGAGTCTGGATCATACTGCTTACTAACATCAGTCATAAACCTCCTCCTAACAGATCTACATTGTGTTTCCCCAAACTACGAGCCTTGAATTAGCCTCCATTCATTCCCTTTGTTGCCAGGCCAAAGTCAAGCATCTGTTCTGCCAGCAGATGCTACTTCATGGTGTTTTAAACTTCCTTTGTCTTTGGCTCTTCGATGTATATTTTTCAGTCTTTAAAGAAGTCTGTATGCACGCTATGCATGGATGGACCTCTGACGCATGGAGCCAGTAGTTTAAAATACGCTGATATGCAATTTATGTACCATAAAAATCTACTTGCTAGAGCATGTTCTGTGGTGCCAATTCTAATCAGCCATCACCACTGTCTAGTTACAGAATGTTTTCATCACTTCATTATCACTTAAAGAAGTCTTGTGTCTAGTATCTCTCTTCTTTACCCATCTTCCCACCTCCTAATACCCACTAGTCTACTTTTTGTTTCTGTTGATTAGCTTTGGATATGTCCCATACATGGTGTGCTATGAACTTAAGTGTGCTTATTTTCCAAATTCTTAGACTACTACATTTGGAGATGGGATTTATAGAATGGTAATTCAGGCTAAGAGAGGTCAAGCATTAGAGACTAAGACAAAAGGACCAGTGTTTTCTGAGAAGAGGAATAAATAGCAGGGTCAAAAGCATACAGGGGAGAAAGTTCATATGAAGACACAGCATGCAGGTGACCAAAGAGTGATTTCTTGGGGTGGGGGGAGGAAGCAAAAATTATACATTCTTGATATCGAGCTTTGATGCTCAAGAACTGTGAGAAGGGCTAGAATGATGGCTCAGTGCTTCACACTGGCTGATCCTGCGCAGGATCTAGATTCAGTTCCTTTCATTAATATGCTCACATCACTCACTACTCCAAATCCAATGAATTCAGAACCCTTTTCTTCCCTCTTTGGGCAATATGCATTAACAAGCACTGGGTGCATTTTCATCCACAAGGCAAAATAGTCATTTCACATAAAATAAAAATAAATCTTAAAAAAGAAAGTCTATGGCTAGATAATTTTGGGTGAAATCCCCCAGTCTGTGACCTTTGTTTTGACAGCCATTTAGTACATGGAAGTCATGCAATCTATTACTTTTTTATGTTCTTCCACTTAGTGTAATACATTTAGTATTTAGTATATCAATATTTCATCTTTTTTATTGTCAAATAATATTATATCATATCCATTGTGATAGATTATTCTGAAAATATCTCTTACATTCAAAGAGGCTAGAACTGTAATCTCTAACATGTTTAATCTGTGCGTGTGTGTACAATACCACATTTTCTGTATCTAGCCATATAATGAGCTTTGAGTAATTTTGACACTTTGATAATTATGGGCAAAACATTTGTGAAGCCAAGCACAATGGTGCCTACCTGTCTTCTTAGCATTTGGGAAGCAGATGTGGATCAATTATGAGTTCAAGACCCGGAAGTTGCTACAAAGGTTGCTGATATATCTCAGTGTTCGTCTAATATGAAGTAGGCCTAAAGTTTGAAGAAAAGTGTGAACAGATGTCTATGTAAACACTTTCTTTCTTACCCAGCTCAGTGGATGAATCAGAAAATGGATAACAAGTATCTAATCCTGTGGGATCGTGGCATAGTTTCACTTGACAACATGCCTTTACTCCAAATAAATTGCAGATTAAGGAATGCCCCATTGGTGGCTTCATGGTCACAGCTCATGATAAAGTTTGAGTTTGCAAGTGTCAATGCCTATTCTGTTAGAAAAATAAATTTTAGATGAATGAAAGCTGATTATTCAGTTGGTCCACAGCCAGTGTTTCATGGTTTGGTCAGAATTACTTCACTCTCTCTTATCCAGATTCCATCTTGGTTTAGGTCCTTTCAAGACTGTAAGTGCTCTAAAAATCCCCCTTTACAAGAAAGATTTCAAACACAGGCATACATTTTTTTTATAGACAGCTTGAACTCCTCCAAGTTCCTATGTGCTTTGTTTCTGGTATACTTGGGTGTCCTTTCATTTTCCTCTCCTGTTCCAGCAAAGTTCTTCTAGCTGATTTAAAAAAAAAAATCCTCTGTTTGTTATAAATCTAAGTCATGGTAACTCTGTCTCAGGTAGACTTTGAAGTACTGACTAGTCCCATGCAGGAATAAGCATGCATGGTTTCCAGAGTTTACTCAAACAAAATTCCTTCAATTCTCTGATGGTCAAGAACAGAAGGCCTAGTGGCCCCAGGGGGAAAAAAAGAAACAGGAGCCATGTTAACATCTTAACCTATCCAGCACTGGTCCTCAACCACTCAAAAATAATCTGTATGACAAGATAACAAAGGTCTGTCCAATATGAAAGAGATTGGTATTCTATGAGTATTTACTTAAGTGGCAACAAAAGTTAATAAAACAGCATTCTATTGTGACAGTACATGCCCTAAATGATCCTCCTTGTAAGTTACTGCACAATTCTGCCAGTGCATCTCAAGACTACTGTCAAAGAGATGTCCCTCAACATGTTTTTTTTTTCCAATGCCCAAAGCATCTTCTTTCTCAAACTTGATTTTTTTTAATAAAAATGTTTGTCTCCCTGGTCATTTCTATTCTGTGCAGAGGGACCATCAAGCTGAAGACTCTCCTCAAAGCTTTCTTCTTCTCCAAGGGCATCAAAATACCGTTGGGAACAAAGGAAAGCTTCTGGTGGTTTGTAACATGGTAGACTCATTACAAAAAATTAATTACATTTTTAAAATACCAGAAGATTGTGAATGTTCTCTCACAAAGAAAACAGAAGTTTTGAGGAGATGCAAATCTCAAATACTTAAACACTGTCACAGTGTATGTGTTGAAGTACCACATTGAACCAAATTTTCATTTCAATTTTAAAAGTTAAATAACCCCATCTTTGGAATTGCCACACAGGCTGTATTAGGGTGATTTTTCAGTCCTTCAAAAAAAAAATTAGTTGACATGTGACCATATATTAAAATAGAAAACCGCTAATTCATTGGTTTTCTATATTCTTCCAGAGAGATTTCAGTTCCAAACACGTGACTATGTCCACCATAACATCTCTATGTGTAGCCACAGAGCAACCATGAAATTATACTTGCATAGAGGGCTTTGTGGCTGAAGTAGGGTCAGTGGCACTTAGCAGACTCTGTCAGGTCTCTCGGCACTCCCATTCTTTAAGGACCCAGACAATGTTTTCCAGCCTAGCAAGTTTGCAGACTGTTGCATCTCTGTGACAAGGAGTCCATATTTCAGTTTCCTCTGCTGCATCTGTTGCAACTAAGAAGACCGTGCAAGGCCCACCATCCTCTGAGTAAATTTTTGAACAGGAATCTGAGTATGGTGCACATGATTACCATCCTATACCTGTAGCACTAGAGAGAGGAAAGGGCATTTGTGTGGGATGTATTAGGCAGGAAATATTTCGACTTCCTGCATGCTTATCATGCTCTCAGCCAAGGACACTGCCACCCCAAGATCATTAAGTGCCATGAAGATTCAGGAGCACAAACTGTCATTAACACCTCGGACTTTCTATAGCAATGTCCTTGGTGAATACAAGGAGTACATCAGCAAGGTTTTCAACTACAAAAAAAAGTTCTTCCCATGAATACAGGAGTGGAGGCTGGAGAGACTGCCTTGCTTGTCCTTGGGGCTAATCCATGAAAGGCATCCAGCAAAGAATGTTTTTGTTCTTGGAAAGTTTTGCGGTCGAATGCTGTCTGCAGTCTCCAGTTCCACAGATGCAAACAGTTACGATGGCTTTGGAACCATCCCATGTAAAGATCTGCCTGTGCTGGAGCCTGCTCTTCAAGACCCAAATGTTGATGCATTCATGGTGGAGCCAATCCAGGGTGAAGCAAGAGTTACCGTTCCAGATCCAGAATACTTGACAGGAGTTCGAGAACTCTGCACCAGGTCCTGGTTACTGCTGGTAAAATACAAACAGGATTGACCAGAACTGGGAGATGGTTATCTGTGTATTAAGATTTTGCTGACAGGACTTTGATATAGCTGTCTCTTGTGAGGCTATGCCAGTGCCTGGCAAATACAGAGGTGGATGCTCTCAGTCATCTATAGGATGGAACACAGGATCCCCAATATAGGAGCTAGAGAAACCACCCAAGAGTTGAAGGGGGTCTGCAGCCCTATAGGAGGAACAACAATATGAACTAACCAGTACCCCTAGAGCTCGTGTCTCTAGCTGTATATATAGCAGAAGATGGCCTAGTCAGCCATCATTGGGAAGAGAGGCACTTTGTCTTGCAAACTTTATATGTCCCAGTACAGGGGAAAGCCAGGGCCAGGAAGCAGGAGTGGGTGGGTTGGGGAGCAGGGAAGGTGGGGAGGGTATAGGGGACTTGCAGGATAGCATTTGAAATGTAAATGAAGAAAATATCTAATAAAAATTGTTAAAATAAAAAAAATGTTTTACAGTGGAAAGAAAGAAAGAGAGAGAGGGGGGGAAGAGGGAGAGAAAGAAAGAAAGAAAGAAAGAAAGAAAGAAAGAAAGAAAGAAAGAAAGAAAGAAAGACTGAGAGTCTCCAAAGAGAGAGAGAGAGAGAGAATGCCAGTTCTGTCATAGATTTTCTTGGGAAGGCCCTTTCTGGTGACTTATATCCTTTTTCCGAAGTGCTGTGTAATAATTAGATAATGCTGACCTTTAAACAAGGTAAGAATGGCTCCACAGATTGTGGCAATCCACTAGGCTGCCGAGTTGCCATTGCATCTCCTGAGGTTTTAGAAGAAAAGAATCTTGCTGAGAATGCAGACAAGATGGCACTGTCTTGAGAAAGGAGCTCATGAAACTGCCCTCTGGTGTTGTGACTGCCCTGAGAGGGAAACAATAGCTAAATTCCATCATCATCAAACAAACCAAAGATTGTGATTCTTGGAAGGTCTGTGTGTGACTCCCAGATAATGGGCATCTAACCAAACCAATCCATGCGATATCATGAGATTTGCTTCTCCTCTTGTGATTAAGGAGGATGAGATCTGGGAGTCAGTCGAAATCATAAACAAGACCATCTTGTCCTTCTGAGAGTAGGAACAGCTCACGGGCCCCTGAGAGCCATCTTCAGTCAGGGCTCTTGTGAAACTCTGCTCACAATGGGCAGTTTCAACTAGTCCATCTCTTAAAAGACATGTATGTATATATATATATATATATATATATATATATATATATATATATATATATATATATATATATATATATATCTTACTCTCTTACAGTCTTACCCTATTTGTCCCTTCTCTCCCCGTTCCCCTCCCCTGTCTCTCTCCTCCTGTTCCTGGCTAGCCTCTTCTCTCTCTCTCTCTCTCTCTCTCTCTCTCTCTCCCATCTCTCCGCTCTTTTCTGCCTCTACACCTCAACTCCCATCCCCGTACCCTAAATAAACTCTATTCCATATATGTGTGTGTGTAATTATCTATTTATGTAAAAATATATACAATATATAAAATATAAATTATATATACACACTATGGATCAACTGAAATTATATATATATATATATATATATATATATATATATATATATATATATATATGAGAGAGAGAGACAGAGACAGAGACAGAGACAGATAGAGACAGAGAGACCTAGGGGTCTGAAGGTTGCTGTGTGACAGAAGAGGGAGAGTGAGTGGCATCCCTTTGTTAAGATTTTTCACTGTGAGGGAACTTTCTAAGCATAAAAACAGTTCATCTGAATACAGTCTGCAAGTCCAGTCCTGCAGTAATTCAATACATTTTTATAATTTCCTTGCTAGTGTGAATGTTTTGTATTTGGAAATTATTTAAGACACTACTTAAGAAACTTGCTTAGCCTCATGCCATTTAATCATTATAATCAATAAATGTTAAAGATGATTGAAGGTTAAGCATATGTAAAATACTAGTTTTAAGTAAACTTTACATTG
Organism: Mus minutoides; assembly: GCA_902729485.2. Taxonomy (NCBI): domain Eukaryota; kingdom Metazoa; phylum Chordata; class Mammalia; order Rodentia; family Muridae; genus Mus; species Mus minutoides. The sequence goes on along the minus strand of LR751405.1, from coordinate 17,052 downwards.
GACAATACCTGAATGCATTGTATAGATTCTGAGATTTCATGTCTAAATTACACTCTAAGTGGTTGATTGCAATTTGCAAAATATTTATTTTCAGTATTCTTTGAATAAAGCTTAAATTTTCTTTTTACCCAACAGAGCATTTTGTATTTCCATTTTAGTAATAAGCAGTGTATCATTGCACCCTTATGACTGGCGTTTAATCTGCTATTGAGATCATTGTGTGTGCTTCAGGCTTTTTATTCTAAATAAAGTTATGACTAATTCATTTATACTTATGCATGAGCATACATACAGTTTAATGAACATGAGCATAAATGAACATTTTCCTTTGGTATTTAAGTCATGATTTATAATAAACATACTAACACAGGATGAATGAGATAAATTATAAATATACAAAAATAATATTTGAAAGTTGAAAAGCCTGAATTTTTTTTCAACTTTTATTAGATATTTTCTTCATTTACATTTCAAGTGTTATCCAGAAAGTTCCCTATATCCTCCCCCCTCCCGGCCCTGCTCCCCTACCCACCCGCTCCCACCCCTTGGCCCCGGCGTTCCCCTGTATTGGGGCATATAAAGTCTGCATAACCAAGGGGCCTCTCTTCCCACTGATGGCCAACT